>CM041807.1:38893955-38926455 GCA_023376895.1 Aspiorhynchus laticeps
TAAAAAATAATAAAAAAGTAATTAATATAAAAATTAGTATTGTAACTTGTGTAAAATAAAATACTTTTTTATTTTAAAATCAAATGTTAAAATAATTTAAATTAAAAGTTTATATGAATATATTATTTATATATAAATGAATGCATTATATATTATATACAATTGCAATTTACACTATAAAATATTTCTAATTTTATTTTCATAATTAGTTCAAATAATAAGTTTATTATTATTATTATTATTCAACATGATTGCGCTCCTAAAACACAAGAGTGAATTTAATGCGGACTAGGGACAAAATAATACATTTAATTCCAATAAAAAGAGGTTTGAGTTCATTTTTTTCATTTTAAGTCAGTCAAAATAAAACATTAACTAAAAATAGAAATATTTTATCTATTTACTTGCATGTCATGTGACCATTAACAGACATCAGAGAAGCGCGAACATACGAATGTTTCATGAAATTATTTAAATATTAAGTTAAAATCTCAGACGGGCTTGAAGTAAATATTTAATGTCTAATGCGTTCGGCTGACAGAAAGGTTTATGAATCCCTGATGTACAGAAATGAAGTGTTTGTCTTGAGCTTCAGAACGCAATAACACAAGATTCAGAGCAATTATGATCAGAGCGGATCGTGGAGGAAGCGTTTCTGAGTATGATCTTTTATTATGATGGAGGAGACTCACTTTTGTTCTCTTTCATTCTCTTCTGCTGGAGCGGGAGGCGAGACGAGAGCGAGACGCCCCGCGCTTCTAATAGAACTTAATGAAAAGTAGCTGAGGGGCTTGATTTGAATAAATCATTCAGCTGCTAATGGGCGGCAGGCTAATGCCACTCTATTCCCCGTCCAATTTAAGACCACAAAGGGAGCGGCGATGGGACTCATCAGCTGTGAAATACATAGTGACTCTGTGCTATTAGTCTAAGACAGGTAGATATGATCCGCACGAGAAAACCACCCCGGAATATCAAATCCCAGAGAATATTCCTGATAAATAACAATTCAGGAACTGTGCGGCACGAATGCACAGGAAAATACTGCATTTATTAAACATCTAGTTTAAGCCAAAGCTGTAAAAGTCCTTAAAATTCAACCATTATTCATATGTGTGTTTGTTTAGTCAGTATTTTGGCAAATTTGATGATGTTTTCATCTACTAATAGGTGTTTCGTTGAACACATTTACCATGTTTACAGGTAAAGAGTGTTGTTTCTATGCGGTACCAAATGGAATAATAATGTCTATACCTTTAAGCATGTTTCAAACACTCAGCTACCATTGGTCGGGTAAACAGATAGCTTGGTCAAAGCAGGGGTGCTTTTCTTATTTAGATTTTTTGTCTCGTTTCCAGCCAAGATATCTAAAAATTCTTAAATCAAGAAGGATTTTCTAGACAAGTAAAAATTATTGTCTTGTTTTCAGATTTTTCCAAATTAAGTGAGTTTTTCCTTAGAACAAGCAAAATAATCTTATTTCAAACAGAAAGCAAGATTATTTTTCTTACCTGATTGGCAGATTATTTTGCTTGTTTCAAAAAATCTAAGTAAGAAAATCTTTTTTTTTGCAGTGAACTGGGCTGCAGGGAAAAGTTTAGAGAAAAACAGGGTTAAGAAAAAAAATAAAAAATTAAATATTACTCTAAATAAATAAATATGATATTTAAAAAAAATAATAAATAAATTATAAATTATACTAACATAATAAAATGAATAAACATAGTAAATAAATAAATATATTAAAAGAAATAAATAATAATTAAAAGTAAATTAAAATAATTTTATAAAAATTATATTAAAATAAACAAGCAAACAATAAAATTATATTAAATAAATAAATAAATAAATGTATAATAAATAATACCCCTAACAATACAGTAAAAAGAAAAAACCCTAATATAACTTCTACTTATTTTTATAAAGTATTTATAAACTGAATATTTACAAATTGGTATAGTGTACATAGTATACCAATTTAAATTAGTCTAAATTGGGTTTTTATCCATGAAATTATAGAACTGTCTAACATCAGGGTTATCATAGTTAACTAAAACTAAAAACATAAAATAATAAAGAAATCTAATAAAAATGACAAAAACACATAATAAAATGACAAAAACATTAATACAAATTTAAATGAAAATCTAAAAATAAAAACTAATTTAAAATGAAACATTTTTATTTCAAGTAATTGCCAAAGAAATAACTAAAACTAAAATTAAAATTTCTAGAAATTATACAGATATATTAAAAACAAATAAAGAAAATAAAAAAAACATAGCAAATTGTGAAGGAAAACCTTCAATAAAATGTCAAATGAAAATGGAAACTCAAAAAAAAAAATTAAAATTGTAATAGCACCTCAATGACGCTAAAATAACACTGATTGACATGAGGATGATCATAATTGGAGGTCCATGTCTCATAAATGACTGAAGACCCCTGGGTTTAAATCAGTTCTCCATCAGATTTCTCCTCAACTGATGCAGAACCTGACAGGAGACGGGAGTCAAACACAAACACACACGTGTGCAATTCATGAAGGCACCGGAGGCCTGACCCCGGATCAGCACATTTATCATGATCACAGTCCTGCTCCATCATTACTGTGTTTCAGAGCAAAGCACTTAACCCAGAATGCACTGGGGCGACTCGCTGTCAGTGCAATTACTGCACAAACCCAAGCTCATCCGTGTGACGGAAAACACACCTGCATGGCTTCAACCCTGCAGAAACACCACGGAGGAGCGACTCTAATGAGGCAGAAAGCTTTTGTTTGGTCTTTTCCCTTCACAGATCGCAGCCCTGACACTTCCTTAAAGCCGAGCGCGATGACAGAATGTAATTTCAGAACGTGAACCTGACAGCTTAATTGCTCGCATTTCCACAAATGAAGTTCTGAAACAATGAGTCTTTTGAGTGGCGCTTTGTTCCGAGTTTCCAGCCGCAGAATGAGTCACGCGCTTCTGAAATCATCATACAATGTAACAGACAAAATATACTGTGCTTCAATAATAGACGGACTAAGACGGCGCTTGCAACACATTTCACTCCCATAATGCAATGCACTTTTAGTCTTTGAGGGTTGTGCTTTTTATGCATGCAAGTTTATTTACTTGCTCACCAATGGATTCTGAATGGGTGCCGTCAGAACAAACAGCTGATAAAAACATCACAATAATCTACAGCACTCCAGTCCATCAGTTAACATCTGGAGAAGACAAAAGCTCAAACAAATCCATCATTAAGACATTTTTAATGAGTCCATAATTCATAACAACTCTTCCTCCAGTGATAAAGTGCATCTGCTGTCATCTCTCACATCAAAATCCAGCCACATATTAGTTTAGAGCCGTTTTGGACTGTTTTGGCTTGATCTGTGCAGATTTCTCTCCTGATTCACACCAGAACACTTCTTCACTGAGGAAGAGTTATTCAGTTAACAAGCAACGCTTTGAGAACGTTCTGGAAAGGTTCTCTCAATGTTATAAACAAACATATTCTTCCAGCAACATTAACAGAATATTAGTTCAAAGTTATCTGGTTTATAATAATGCTCCCAAAACATTATTCATACATTGCTTATGGAACTGTTTTCCTCAAATGTTTCAGTTCATCTAACGTTTTTTTAAATGTTGCTACTTTGTTTCAGAACCTTCAAAAGTAACATTCCCATAATGTTTGCAAAATGATACAATAGAATGTTTCCTTAATGTTCGCGTAATCAAGAAAAAAAAAAAATTCTTCAAAGGCTGTCAAATCCTAAACACAACATTCTTAGAACATTTTTGTTGGATGGAATTATGGATTATGGATTCATATTTTAGTTAAAAACATCTTAATGCTGGATTTGTCTCAGCTTTCGTCTTCTCCAGATGTTAACTGATGGACTGGAGTGCTGTGGATTATTGTGATGTTTTTATCAGACTCTCATTCTGACGGCACCCATTCACTGCAGAGCATCCATTGCTGAGACACTGATGCAGTGATGCATTTATACAAACCTGATGAAGAAACTAACTCATGTACATCTGGGATGGCCTGAGGGTGAGCACTTTTTCATTTTTGGGTGATCTATTCCTTTAATAACAGACAGACTAGATCTTTAGCGCTCGCAACCCATTTCACTTCCATAATACAATGCATTTCCTAGTTATTCAACAAGCTGTTTCAGATTTAAGAGCAAGTTATTCAATCTAGATGATTATGTAGATATCGTTTTCAATAGAATAAGAGCACAATCAGAGCAGGAAGCAGAATCAGTGTTTCTTCCCGTAAAGGAAACATGTTTTCTCCTGCTACATTCCTGCTGCGGTATGTGCTTCTGTTTGTTATTCCAGTGCCACAAATCCCAGAGTCTTTTACTGCCACCCAAACAATGAAAATCCCCTCCGACAGGAAAACAAGAGCGACGGCCGGCGTATGCTCTGCCACACATCAGATGAAGCTTCACAGGGTTTATACTAGTTCATATGAACACTGTCTCAGATACTTCTCCATTCTGAGAAAAGAGCTATATAAAGTGAATATAGAGAGAGCACATCCAGCTGACAAAAATATATTCTAAGAAACATTCCCATTAAAGGTATAGCTCATCCAAAAATGGCAATTTTGTCATCATTTACTCACCCTCATGTCGTTCCAGACCTGTATGATTTGATATGATTTGTTTAGTTTTTATGCTGAACACAAAAGAAGATATTTCAAAGAATTTTGAAGAAGCAAACAGCTGTTGGTCCCCATTGACTTCCATAGTAGGGGAAGAAATACATGGAAGTCAATGGGGACCGTCAACTATTTGATTACAAGCATTCTTCAAAATATCTTCTTTTATGTTTCACATAAGAAAGAAACTCATACAGGTTTGGAACGACATGAGGGTGCGTAAATGATGACAACAATTTCATTTTTGGGTGAACTGTCCCTTTAAGTTACAAAAACTTTATTTCTGAATATTCTCTGAATGTTCAAAACAAAAACAGTTTCTTTTTTTTTTCAAATGTTTTAGAAATGTTTTGTCATCGTTATATGAACATTAAGGGAACATTCCATTTTGTATCATTTTGCAAACATTATAGGAATGTTACATTTGAATGTTCTCTGAACGTTCCGAAACAAGTAGCAACATTTAAAAAATGTTACATGAATGTAACAGAATGTTCAGAGAACATTCAAAAGTAACGTTGCCATGACGACTGCATGGAATGGAATGCTCCCCTAATGTTCCCATTCACAAGAAACAACATTTCAAACACATTTGAAAAACTAGATGTTTTGAACATTCAGAAATAACATGTTCATAGCTTGATGGGAGTCTTTTTCTCTGGAGAAACAGCTCCGTCTCATTTCTTTTCTGTAATTGTTGCCGTGGCTCTTTTTTAATGGAATCTCTCGGCACCGCTGACCTGAACGCTGTTTAACTCCATCGGAAAGCGCCGCTGCTAACAGATCGTGTTAACATGCTCCTTCCTTCAGATCTAAAGGTTATTAGTTTAGATTTATTAGTCAATTAAGAGCGTGCAGAATGAAATACGGCGGCGTTCTGTGCAGGCTGAAGGAATCGGGACTCACTTCATACTGTTTGATTATGCCGTACGTCTGGAGCGGTTCTCTCCATCTGAGGGCAATCTTCTCCTCGAATGTGTTTCCTTGGATGGACTCCTGCGGAACGGCGCTGGGAACTGGACACAAGAAATGAACAAAAGAGCGAGACACAGAACTGATCAGAGTCTGCTGATCAAACCCATATTGATTTGAAGAGACTGAAGTGTTTTAAATCAATATTCTCTTGTATTCAATATGTAATGCTAAAATGAACGGCCTCCAAGCATGAGAAGGATTATTCATCTATTCAGTCAAAGACCCAAGGCCTGCTTGCTGTTCCTTGACCTCTCTTGACCTGTTCCTGCTTCAGTTTTCAATGTTCCTCATCAAACATGCTGTTTAAACACACGCTATTGTCTGAGAAATAACACACACTTAACACTGAAACCTGACATGAAGAACAACCCAAGCCATTCATGAACGCAAATGGAATTAAGTTCAACACAAATGACCTTATTCATGATGAACAGTGTTTTCACAGGGTTTTATTAAAACCAAGAAAATTTAATAATGTCTGAGGCCATAGCCAAATCAACAAAAAACACATTTATTTTATTATTTAAAACAAAAAAATATTTTTTTTTTATAATAATGTTAATTTTTATCATACGGATATTTTGTTTTTGCAAAAAAAAATTAGAAATTAAACTTGAATCATATAATGCTACAGCCAGAAAATACCAATAAATAATAAATAATTTTTAAATAAACGTCAATGTTTATAATACACACTCTTAATATTACATTAAGTTAAATGTGTTGTTAAGATTAAACTTTCATTTTAGCAAGAAAATTATAAATTAAACTTGAATTATGTCTGAGGCTGCAGCCAAATCGTAAAAAAAAAATAATAATAATAAAAAGTTTTATAAAACTCTTAATATAACATTAATATGAATGTTTTGTTTTTGCAAGACAATTCATGAATTTTAAACCATAAAACATGCCAATAATAACAATAATACTAATAATAATTATTATTATTATTGTTAATATTATTAATAATAATTAAAAAAATCTAAAAATGTTTTGTCAATTATGTCTGAAGCTACAGCAAATCATAAAATACATATATATATATATATATTTATTTATTTATTTTTTATCGAATGTTTTTTTTTCCAGTTTTATCAAAAATATCAATGTTTATCATACGGACTCTTAATGTAACCTTAAGATAAATGTTTTTGTTCTTAAGGTTGTTGTTTTTTAAGGTAATTTATAAATGAAACAAAAAATATATGATAATACAGCTAAATCATAAAAATACCAATAAAATATTGTTTATTAAAAAATTCAATGTTTTTCATATGGACTCTTAATATAACATTAAAATGAATGTTTTTGTTTTTAGGAGTAAGTCTGATGCTGCAGCCAAATCCTAAAAACACCAATAAAATGGCTTTTTCTTGTTTTGAATCAACAGTTGTGTGTGTGAATGACTCTGAGTGTAGCATTAGGATGCATGTGATGACTGACCGTCCTCATCGGTCAGCACGTGGAGCTCCTGGCTGTCTTTGACTCCCTCACGGTTGCGCAGCAGCAGGCGGATGCTGACGTTGGTGTATGGAGGCAGGCTGTGGATGGTGTGCAGCGGCGCGGAGCTCAGAGTATCGTAGCACGTCTCCTCACGCGTCTCCTCTTTGCTGTTGGCCGTGTAGCGGTACTGAACGGTCAGATTGTAGCTGTAGCAGCGCGTCACGTTGTATCCGAACGGCTCCCAGCGCACCGTCAACTGCTTGGATTCGATGTCGACGACCTGCAGCCGCCGAGGGCCGTGCATGGGATCTGAAACACAGCAGAAACACATGCACTGCGCTTAATAAAAGCCTGCATTTTATGTTTCATGTCATTCTAAATAAGATCTCCATTGTTTTTGGACCAAAAAAATATGACCAAAATTCTAAATTAAATGAAAAAAACTAAATATATTGTCCACAATCATCTTCAAAGGCCGTGCATTGAATCTGCACAACACAAGAGAAATAGTTGCATTGTAAACAAACAAAAAACACATGATGCACTAAATTAACAAGCAAAAAAAAAAAAATTCTATGCACTGTGCTTAATAAAATCCTAGAAAACTTAAAATGCAAGAAAAACAACATTTTATCAGTTGTATTTTAAGTTTCATGTCATTCTAAATGAGATCTCCATTGTTTCTGTACCAAAAAAATATGACCGAAATTCTAAATTAAATGAAAAAAAAATCATCACAGTCTTCTTCAAGAGTCGTGCATTATATCTGCACAACACAAGAGAAACAGTTGCAGTGTAAACCCATAAAAACCTACGATATCAAAGACACTATTTTATCAACTGTATTTAGTGTAAATGTGTCTGTACCATCTCTACTAGTTATTATAGTTAACTAAAACAATAAATGTAAATAAACAATAAATGTTAAATGAAATAATATAAAAAATTAAGCATTTTAGTTTCCGAGGCAACATTTATCTCTTTTTTTAAAAGTTTGATGCACTAAATCAACAAGCAAAAAAAAAACTGAAATAAAAATTAATAAAGATTATATATAATACTAGTGTTCTTATAATTTTGGCCACCTCTGTGTGTGTGTTGTATGTGTGTGTGTGTGTGTGTGTGTGTGTGTGTGTGTGTGTGTGTGTGTGTGTGTGTTGTGTGTGTGTGTGTGTGTGTGTGTGCGTGTATATGTATTGTGTGTGTGGTGTGTGTGTGTGTGTGTGTGTGTGTGTGTGTGTGTGTGTGTGTGTGTGATTATATATATATATATATATATATATATATATATATATATATATAACCAAAATTTTAACAGTATCTCAATGATACTAAAAACTAAAATAACACGTCAATAAAATAAGTAATTCTAAGTTAAGTTTAATTAATCATATATTGATGTTCACTACTTTGATTCTTTGAGCACTGAGCATGAGATCTGAAATACAGGGAAAAAATATTTAAATTAATGCATTTATGATGTTATTTGTTATTATTTTCCATGAGATTTTTTTTTTACTTTATTTAACTTTTTCTTTTTTTTGGGGGGGGGGGGGGGTAATTGTTTTTTTAATAGATCTTTCTTTCTTTTTTTTAATGCAAAATATATAGGTTTTTTTTTTTTTGGAGTCAAATATGACCTGGATATATTTTTGTGCAGTTCACCCACTTATGGATGTTTTGAATATTGCATTTATTACATGTCTGTCTGGAAGCGTGATGCCGTTCATACAGTATCTCCTCCAGACCGGCTTCATCTCTGATGAAAGCTCTGCTCCTCTGTTCCTTCAGGAGCAACACCATCAATTTCCATTCTGGGTTCAATCTGAGCAGCATTTCAGAGCAATTGAGCTTCACACACGCGTGCTGGCGATCCGAAGCCCCAGACAGACAATCTGACGCTCCTGATGAGGAACAGAGAAGCTTCGAGACGGACCGATTACACACAAACCTATTCATAGCTGGGTTTCTGCAGACCTTTCTAAGACCTTTCTGCACTGAAAAACAATCACATGTGTTTTTACATTACTTTAACTCATCAAAATAAGTTAAGCAATTTTGTTAACTTTAGTTTATAAGTTGTACAAGGTTCAACTCCTTTTTTAAGCCAGTTTAATGTCATTTAAGTTGAAATGACTTGTTCTTAAATAAGGCAGCAATGTATTTTTTACAGTGTAAGAGTAAGGAAAGAAAACTAAGGGAGCACAATATGGTCTCTAAATATAAATGTCTTTTATTAGCAAGACTTCAAAGTATAAAAAATACAACTTCCAATAGATCTCCATTACTTTTTAATTCATTTAAAAATAATTAAAAAGTCAAACACTAGAAAATGGAAATAACTTCTACTGTACCACATTCCTCTTCCTCAGTATTTCTGTCTTGTTTTCCAGAGCAAATGTCTAAAGATTATTAAATCAAGATGCATTTACTTATGATGCAAAATGAGAAAGTCTTGTTTCATGCAAAATCGATTAATATGAAGTTTGCTTATGAATAATAAAAATAAATATCTGTCAAAAAAATCAACAATCATCTGGTGCTGCTCATGTAGTGATTAAAAATGACCATGTATGTATGTATGTATGTATGCATGTACGTACGTATTTATTTATTTCAGTCAAATGAATGGACTATATTTTAATCAATTTATTACCTGTTAACAAATTTTTGACCATAGACCTGAAAAAGAAATGCTTTCTAAAGAAGACACTTGGTGCAAAAAAAAAAAAAAAAAAAAAGTTTTAGTAGTTTAACTTTATTGTTATGAAAAATGCACAAAAATGCTATTTTCAAATTTTATATGAAATATATTTTTTTACTCTAAAATCTAATAATGTTGTGTTCCAAATTTGGAGTTGATATTCCAAAATTCTGTTTGGGCGCAGTACCAAATATTACTACTAGATGAAATTTGTTTCCATTCATTTCCAATGCGGTCATTTTGTGTGTGTGTGTGTGTGAGTGTGTGTGTGTGTGAGTGAGTGTGTGTGTGTGTGTGTGTGTGAGTGTGTGAGTGAGTGAGTGAGTGAGTGTGTGTGTGTGTGTGTGTGTGTGAGTGTGTGAGTGTGTGTGTGAGTGTGAGTGTGAGTGTGTGTGTGTGTGTGTGTGTGTGTGTGTGTGTGTGTGTGGTGAGTGAGTGTGTGTGTGTGTGTGTGTGTGTGTGAGTGTGTGAGTGTGTGTGTGTGTGTGTGTGTGTGTGTGTGTGTGGTGTGTGTGTGTGTGGTGAGTGTGTGGTGTGTGTGTGTGTGTGTGTGTGTGTGTGTGTGTGTGTGTGTGGTGTGTGTGTGTGTGTGTGTGTGTGTGTGTTCACATAGCAAGTGCCATTTACCAAATTTTGCACCATTCCGATAAATTAAAAAAAATTATAATAATAATAAAATAAAAACTATGTAACATTTTTTGGTCAAAAAAGACTGAAGAGCACGAGAGGGTTAAATTAAGATACATTTACTAAAAAGTCAAATATCTGCCAACGAGTTCAGAAAAATCTACTTAATTCATAGGAAAACATTTTTATTCCCCATTGACAGATATTTGTTCTTGTTTTAAGCATAAACATTCATTAAATTTCTCAGAAAACAAGACTTGATATTTTAATTTTCAATCTCCTGTAAATGTATCTTGATTTAAGGATGTTGAGATATTTATGCTGGAAAACAAGACAAAAATACTGAGGAAGATGTTCATTTTTTGCAGTGCATTCAACATTTAGTGCCACGACTTCATGCATTTAAGACTTTTTTAATGCTTTAAAACTGCTCAAGGGTGAATTAAGACTTTAAGACCCTTAAAGAAAGCCTGTCACATGAAGCTGTGGACGTCAAACGCAGAGTCAACCGTGTGTTTGCTTCTCAACTCAAAGACCTGTTTTCAGATGAAACACAAGAGAAGCACAAAGCAGAGCGCCGTCTGCGAGGGAAACGAAGCGAAGGCTGATCTTTATTCGGCGCGTGTGTGGCTGCAGATTAAAACACGGCTCTGAAACACCTTTTAATCAGCGGCTTGTAAGAAACACTGGAGGTGAGAGTGGAACAGACCCGAGACGGGACGCGTTCATCATTCATTCGGCTCAAATCAAGCTCTTTGTGAAGCCTCTCAATTACTTCTCACTCAAACACACGCTTAACGAGACAGAGACGGCGTGTTAAACGCATCCGCACTAATGTACAGTATACTGTAAAAACGGCTCGTTAAAGATGAACTGCCATGCGTTTTTCTGAAGGAGACAGATTGCGGTTCATCTTTAACAAGCTTGAGATAATAGGCATTATAATGTGAGACATCACAAAGGATTCAAGAAGCAGCTTGAATCTCTGCAGCAATGAGATGCTTTGAACAATACGCTCACAATAATGCAATCAGATGTGCAGAACAACACTGAGATGGGTTTGAGGAGTAATGAATATATAAAGGATGATGCTGGTTGATTCAGTCAGCTGGTCAATGTCACAGAATGCATATGGATATGATATATTAATCTGAGTATAAATTAAGGGAGTAGGGATTAGTTATCTGTATCCTCATTGTTTATATATATATTTAGTAACATAAAAAATTAAAATAAATATGTTTATATAGCAAATATAATATATAATATAATTTATATATGATATTTGTCACATATTTATTTATATAATATATTATGTAAATATATTATATAAATAAATATACAATTTATATCATCTGAAAAATAATATATATATGAGTCCAGGGTTATTATGGTTAACTAAGAATAAACCACAAGAAAAAAAAGAACCAAAATAAATAAAATAAAATAAAATAAAATAAAATACAAATGTCTCATTTCATTTAGTTTGAACTGATGCACTAAAATTAAACTAATACTAAAACTGAAATCAAAATGTATAAAAACTATATTGACATTTAAAGACAAACATAAAAAAAGAATTACTAAAACTTTAATTAAAATTAGAAAATGAAAACTAATTAAGAATTATTAATAAAAACTATCATGGTAATAAAATAAGTTTGGTATCCACTAGTATAAGCAATTATTAATAGCATAGTAAAGTAAAAGTATAGTAATAGTATAGTAAATAGTAATTTATTTATAAAAATTGTTAATCAAAATATTATAAATAATATAAACATATATATATATATAAACACATATACATACATATATATAATATATATATATATATATATAATATAAATATATATATATATTATAAATATATAATATATAATACAATTTATTTATTTCCAATTATATGTTATATATTTATTTATATAATATATTTAGATATTTATAAAATATATATTTGTAAGGAAAAAAGTAGTTAACTACAATTTAAGTGATTTAATTTATAATAAAAATCTTTAGAAATAAATGTAAAATATAAATAATATAAATATTATAAAAACATAAACTTAACATAACATAAAACACTCATTATTCAAAATTAGTCAAACTCCAGTATCAAAGCCGCGTCTCCATCACGTTCTTCAGCGCCGACAGGCAAACGCTTTTAATCTCGACACACAATAAAAGTGTTTCCTGTGGCGACCGGCTCCTGTTCCTTTGGAGAGTGAATGTGAAGGAAAGCATTGGCGAGAACAATCAGAGCACTTCAGCGCTGCGCTATTGAGAAATATATCCGGCACAAAGAATAGCAAACTTTCAAAATGAGAGCTTGATATTCTGCAAAAAAGGAAACCTGTGATTTTCCCTTTCAACAGCTGAAGGAGTCATTGTGAAGCGGATGAGAAGAAGGACAGCGGTCTGTGATTGAGAGAAGTGCTGCCTTAACAGAGGAGGAGTGAAACCCTGAGAATAATGAGATCTGAGCTTCTTACTGCGGAGAGAGAAACTGACCAGAGACACCACGCCATTGAGAACGTCTGAGAGAATAATGAGATCTGAGCTTCTTACTGCGGAGAGAGAAACTGACCAGAGACACCACGCCATTGAGAACGTCTGAGAGAATAATGAGATCTGAGCTTCTTACAGAACGACTGCAGAGAGAAAAACTGACCAGAGACACCACGCCATTGAGAACGTCTGAGAGAATAATGAGATCTGAGCTTCTTACTGTGGAGAGAGAAACTGACCAGAGACACCACGTCATTGAGAACGTCTGAGAGAATAATGAGATCTGAGCTTCTTACAGCGACTGCGAGAGAGAAACTGACCAGAGACACCACGCCATTGAGAACGTCTGAGAGAATAATGAGATCTGAGCTTCTTACTGTGGAGAGAGAAACTGACCAGAGACACCACGCCATTGAGAACGTCTGAGAGAATAATGAGATCTGAGCTTCTTACTGCGGAGAGAGAAACTGACCAGAGACACCACGCCATTGAGAACGTCTGAGAGAATAATGAGATCTGAGCTTCTTACTGCGGAGAGAGAAACTGACCAGAGACACCACGCCATTGAGAACGTCTGAGAGAATAATGAGATCTGAGCTTCTTACTGCGGAGAGAGAAACTGACCAGAGACACCACGCCATTGAGAACGTCTGAGAGAATAATGAGATCTGAGCTTCTTACAGAACGACTGCTGAGAGAGAAACTGACCAGAGACACCACGCCATTGAGAACGTCTGAGAGAATAATGAGATCTGAGCTTCTTACTGCGGAGAGAGAAACTGACCAGAGACACCACGCCATTGAGAACGTCTGAGAGATATTAGTGAGATCTGAGCTTCTTACTGTGGATATGATGCAAACTGACCATGATAGTACACCAGCCATTGAGAACGTCTGAGAGAATAATGAGATCTTGATTCATTACTGCGATGCAGAGAGAAACATGACCAGAAGATATCTCACGCCATTGAGAACATCATTGAGAGAATAATGATGATCTGAGCTTCTTCACTAGAACGACTGCTGAAGAGATGTAAACTGACCAGAGACAACACTGTTTTCTATTGAGATACGTCTGAGAGAATTATTGATGACTTACTGATTCAGCTCTTACTGCAGAGGTCAATGATCTCAGAAATCATATAAACCACTGCTCAATGTGAAACGTCTGATAGCTTATCAATGAGTATGCTGCAGCAATTTTCTGAAATGAGAGAGAGTTAATAAGAACTTCATGGAATGAGAAGCGTTCGCGGAACTAATGAGAATGTGAAGTCTTCTGCGTGAGAGGAATGTCCAGAGAACCAGTCCATGTAAACTTGAGATCGAATAATTGAGTTCTGAGCAATTCTTATGCGAGAGAGAAACTTTGTTTTTCAGCAGATGACACCATATAATTTCCTCAAAAATAATAGATTGACAATTCATTACAGATATTCACTCGGACAGTTAGAATTTAGGCTGCCGAGACACAGCATTAACGTCTAATGTAATAATAGACCTAGCTAGTAGTAAACTTCTATAAACTGCTGTGAAGATAGATACACTTGAACACAGAGACACCCACAATGGCATTGATGGTTATTTCGTCTAGAACATGTAATAATGAGAATATAAGCTTCATTGATCAGATTTCTTACTTGCGGAGATGAGAAACTGACCATGAGTACTACCACGCCTATTGAGAACGTCTGACAAGATATAATGCTTGTTTCTTTGAGCTCTCTAAATACAGAACGACGTGCTGTCAGAGCGTCAAGAAACTTTGTACCAGAGACGTTGACCAGCGGCCATTGAGCGAATTTGACGCTCTCGGCGTGAGAAGAATAATGAGATCTGAGCTTCTTACAGAACGACTGCGGAGAGAGAAACTGACCAGAGACACCACGCCATTGAGAACGTCTGAGAGAATAATGAGATCTGAGCTTCTTACAGAACGACTGCGGAGAGAGAAACTGACCAGAGACACCACGTCATTGAGAACGTCTAAGAGAATAATGAGATCTGAGCTTCTTACTGCGGAGAGAGAAACTGACCAGAGACACCACGCCATTGAGAACGTCTGAGAGAATAATGAGATCTGAGCTTCTTACAGAACGACTGCAGAGAGAGAAACTGACCAGAGACACCACGTCATTGAGAACGTCTGAGAGAATAATGAGATCTGAGCTTCTTACTGCGGAGAGAGAAACTGACCAGAGACACCACGCCATTGAGAACGTCTGAGAGAATAATGAGATCTGAGCTTCTTACAGAACGACTGCGGAGAGAGAAACTGACCAGAGACACCACGCCATTGAGAACGTCTGAGAGAATAATGAGATCTGAGCTTCTTACTGCGGAGAGAGAAACTGACCAGAGACACCACGTCATTGAGAACGTCTGAGAGAATAATGAGATCTGAGCTTCTTACTGACGTGCAGAGAGAGAAACTGACCAGAGACACCACGTCATTGAGAACGTCTGAGAGAATAATGAGATCTGAGCTTCTTACTGCGGAGAGAGAAACTGACCAGAGACACCACGTCATTGAGAACGTCTGAGAGAATAATGAGATCTGAGCTTCTTACAGAACGACTGCAGGAGAGAGAAACTGACCAGAGACACCACGCCATTGAGAACGTCTGAGAGAATAATGAGATCTGAGCTTCTTACAGAACGACTGCTGAGAGAGAAACTGACCAGAGACACCACGCCATTGAGAACGTCTGAGAGAATAATGAGATCTGAGCTTCTTACTGCGGAGAGAGAAACTGACCAGAGACACCACGCCATTGAGAACGTCTGAGAGAATAATGAGATCTGAGCTTCTTACTGCGGAGAGAGAAACTGACCAGAGACACCACGTCATTGAGAACGTCTGAGAGAATAATGAGATCTGAGCTTCTTACAGACACGCGAGAGAGAAACTGACCAGAGACACCACGCCATTGAGAACGTCTGAGAGAATAATGAGATCTGAGCTTCTTACAGAACGACTGCGGAGAGAGAAACTGACCAGAGACACCACGCCATTGAGAACGTCTGAGAGAATAATGAGATCTGAGCTTCTTACAGAACGACTGCGGAGAGAGAAACTGACCAGAGACACCACGCCATTGAGAACGTCTAGAGAAGAATGATCTGAGCTTCTTACATGCGGAGAGAGAAACTGACCAGAGACACCAAGTCATTGAGAACGTTCTGACGAACAATGAGATCTGAGCATTCTTACTTGCGGAGAGAGAAACTCACCATTAGACACCACGTCATTGAGATACGTCTGAGAGAATGATGAGATCTGAGCTTCTTACTGCGGAGAGAGAAACTGACCAGAGACACCACGCCATTGAGAACGTCTGAGAGAATAATGAGATCTGAGCTTCTTACTGCGGAGAGAGAAACTGACCAGAGACACCACGCCATTGAGAACGTCTGAGAGAATACAGGTTTACATGCAAAACCAGCTCAAGTCTCTTCTGCTCAACAAGGCTGCATTTATTTCATCACATTAAAATATAATATTAAAAAGTACACCATAAAGATAAAGGTGTACTGTGAATTTTAAATATTATATTTTAATATTTGTGACCATGCAGCACAAAAGCAATCATCAGTAACACAGGTATATTTGTAGCAATAGCCAACAATACATTGTATGGGTCAAAATTATCCATTTTTCTTTTATGCCAAAAATCATTAGGATATTAAGATCATGTTACATGAAGATATTTAGTAAATTTCCTACCGTGAATATATCAAAACTTAATTTTTGATTAGTAATATGCATTGCTAAGAACTTCAATTGAACAACTTTAAAGGTGATTTTCTTGCACCCTCAGATTCCAGATTTTCAAATATTGTCCTATCATAACAAACCATACATCAATGGAAAGATTATTTATTCAGCTTTCAGATGATGTATACATCTCAATTTTTAAAAAATTGACCCTTATGACTGGTTTTGTGCTCCAGGTTCACATAGGAAGAAATGGTGTAATGTGAATGTCAAAAATGCAGTAAAACAGCTGTTTTCTATGTGAATATGTGTTAAACTGTAATTTATTTCTGTGATCAAAGCTGTATTTTCAGCATCATTACTCCAGTCTTCAGTGTCACATGATCTTCAGAAATCATAATAATATGCTGATTTGCTGCTCAATAAACACTTCTGATTATTATCAATGTTGAAAACAGTTGTGCTGCACAATATTTTTGTGGAAACCGTGATACATTTAATTTTTCAGGATTCACAGATGAATAGAAAGTTCAAAAGAACAGCATTTATATGACATAATAATTGTCTTTACTGGCACTTTTAGTCAATTTAATGCATCCTTGATGAATAAAAGTATTAATTTCTTTCTTTTTTTAATAAAAAATCTTTCTTACCCCAAAATATTGTGCAGCACAACTGTTTTCAACATTGATAATAATGTTTCTTGAGCAGTAAATCAGCATATTATAATGATTTCTGAAGATCATGTGACACTGAAGACTGGAGTAATGATGCTGAAAATACAGCTTTGATCACAGAAATAAATTACAGTTTAACACATATTCACATAGAAAACAGCTATTTTACATTGTAAAAATATTACACAATTTTACTCTATTTTTGATCAAATAAATGCAGTCTTGCTGAACAGAAGAGACTCTTTTAGAAACACTGGTAGTTTACACACACATTAGTATTACTAGTGGTGACTGACTAAACCAACAGCACTAATAAACTCTTGCCAGCTTTTAAAAATCCAATCAGACTGTTTCTCTGGGCGTTTTGGAGAAAATACTGCGACTGAAAGTTTGTAATCACATGCGTGAGCTAAGGCTTGATATAAATAAGGGTCTAATCCTGCCCTAACAGCAGCTCAACCTCGCCGCTAGGAGTGAAGCAGCATTTACATACAAACAGAGTCTCAAACGCCTCCGTAAATCTGCTGCACAACAACAGCCTGTTTTACACACACTTCATCACACTGCAGAATCTTACAGAGGAAGGTGTGTGTTATTATATGCTTGAGCTATAACTTTGTTTACAATCATGCATCATTGCTTAAACGGTTCTTCACAGATGAAGTCATTTCACTGTAAGATGTGTGTGTGTGTGTGTGTGTGTGTGTGTGTGTGTGGTGTGGTGTGTGTGTGTGTGAGTGTGTGTGTGTGTGTGTGTGATGGTGTGTGTGTGTGTGTGTGAGTGTGTGTGTGTGTGTGTGTGTGTGTGTGTGTGTGTGTGTGTGTATGTGTGTGTGTGTGTTGTGTGTGTGTGTGTGTGTGGTGTGTGTGTGTGTGTGTGTGTGTGTGTGTGTGTGTGAGTGTGTGTGTGTGTTGTGTGTGATGTTGTGTGTGTGTGTGTGTGTGTGTGTGTGTGTGTGTGTGTGTGTGTTGTGTGCGTGTGTGTGTGTGTGTGTTGTGTGTGTGTGTGTGTGTGTGTGTGTGTGTGTGTGTGTGTGTGTGTGTTGTAGCCGTACGTGGTCTCTCTGCTGTCCCTTCTAACTCCTCTTCCTCTGTTTTTAACTCATTGATTATCTGCTGACATTCACTGAAAATACTATTAACGTTTAACTATTGATTAACCCGAGCAGAGAGGAAAAACTCCAGCAGACAAATCACTCTTATTTACACACACTATCTGCTGCGAGTGTGTGTGTGAGTGTGTGTGTGTGTGTGTGTTTAGGTGCTGATAAAGTGACACCAGCCGAGAGTTCTTGTGTTTCACTCGCCACTATAAACAACATGACCCCGAACAAACTGCAGTGAGAGAGATAAGACACACACACACACGCACACACGCACACACGCACACACGCCACACACACACACACACACTGAAGTGAGCAGTCTGCACTCTTTTAACACGCTCAGCTCACAGGTTATGTTCACAATAGCAGACAATTTACTACTCAACTTTAATATTTATATATTTATATGTTCATCAAATGTTAAATGATTTTTAATGTTAAACATATATAAATATATAGCTAAATAATGACTTTATAATAAATAAATAAATATTATTATAAATATTGCATTATATAAATAATAACATATTAAATTGTATATATATATATATATATATATATATATATGTGTGTGTGTATGTGTGTGTGTGTATATATATATGTATGTATATATAATGCATTAATTTATATATAAATAATATATTCATATAAATGAATGAATATTATTAAAATATTAAAATATAAAAAAATATAATATATACACACACACAGCATGTTATACTTATTTCTGTATTAATTAATATTTAATATATAAATAAAATAATGTACTATAGTATTAAAAATTAATATAAAAGCATGTTAAATCATATTTAACATTAAGCACAAATATATAAATATAAATATATAAAATATATAAATAATATAATCTATATGTATACAACTAAATGCTCTAAATATTTTATATTAAAAAAACATTCAAATTAAAAAGTTCATATTCAAATGTCTTAAATATTTCAGTTTCATGATCTTTTACACACACACACACACACACACACACACACACACACACACACACATATATATATATTAAATTCCTAATATTAAGAGTGATGTGTCTAGCACTTCCATTCATTCTCACATATGAGCTGCTGTGATTTTCTATGATTTAATTTATTTTCTGGAGTTTCAGCGATTTCTCATCGAATCATGTGCTTCCTGTCACTGAGGTCAGTCTTCCTGCCGCTGGCCTCTAAACACTCTCCATTCTCTCTCAGTTTAAGCTGGTAACTATCTAAAGCTGCTTCAGGACGTCCCGTCATATTTAAACACTAGTGAACTGAACGGCGTCTTTCTCCGTGACCCCTCTGACCTCCTGCTCAATGGCTCTGCTTAAACACCAATATATCTGAAGAAGGGAGAGACGGCTCCCATCACCGGCGGACCAATCAGGAGGAGCTTAAGGGTGAAAGGTCAAGGTGGAGCCTTGGATGGATCTGCCGCAGCGATGCGGCCATAAACTCTGAAACGCTGACAGGAACACCGCCGCTTTTATCCCCAACTCCAACACAGCGCTAAAAAATAACAGCCTCTGAAGTTAAACCGGAGATAGATGAGAGCAGATCCTAATAAAACACAGAGTGTGTGGTCAATTCTGCAGCTTTCCCACCGCCAGAGCTGTGTGTGTGTGTGTGTGTGTGTGTGTGTGTGTGTGTGGTGTGTGAGTGTGTGTGTGTGTGCGTGCGGTGTGTGTGTGGTGAAGTGTGTGTGTGTGTGTGTGTGTGTGTGAGGAGTGAGTGAGTGTGTGTGTGTGTGTGGTGTGTGTGTAGGGAGTGAGTGTGTGTGTTGTGTGAGTGAGTGAGTGAGTGTGTGTGTGTGTGGTGTGTGTGTGTGTGTGTGTGTGTGGTGGTAGTGTGTGTGTGTGTGTGTGTGTGGTGGTGCGAGTGTGTGGTGGAGTGTGTGGTGTGTGTGAGTGAGTGAGTGTGAGTGAGTGAGTGAGTGAGTGTGTGTGTGAGTGAGTGAGTGTGTGAGTGAGTGTGTGTGTGTAGTGAGTGTGTGTGTGTGTGAGTGTGTGGTGGTGAGTGTGTGAGTGTGTGAGTGAGTGTGTGTTAGGAGTGAGTGTGTGTGTGAGTGAGTGAGTGAGTGAGTGAGTGAGTGAGTGAGTGAGTGAGTGTGTGGGTGAGTGTGTGAGTGTGTGTGTGGTGTGGTGAGTGTGTGTGTGTGTGGAGTGTGAGTGAGTGAGTGTGAGTGTGAGTGAGTGTGTTTCATTGCTATTCCCTGCTCTCGTTTCATTCCCACGAGTCCTGCGTTCAAATAATTCTAATTGACATTTAGATGTCAGAGCAACTATCAGAGCCCAGCGCAGGCTTGACATTTAAATAAGGCCGGCGTTATCATTGTCACATTATGAGTGCGCGGTCATTACATTCTGCACACGCTCACCAAAACATGCATGTAAACTATATGTTATATCATCATCATCATCATCATATCTCTGAGCGGCTGAGAGCGCGGGATGATGAAGGCCGGATGGAGGAGAGAATAAAAGCATTAGTTCTGCATGAAGGGGAACAAATTGACCGTAGCTGGAGAGAAACGCTTCTCCTTCTGGACACAAATCATCATGTTATCAGCTTCTGCTGCAGACGCTCTGCTCCGGATCGGTTTCTCCTTCAATAATGAATAAAACATATGTTTCTTCTTTGTGAGAAGAAATCCTGTCTAATATACACGCACTATTGTTTGAAAGAAGAAAAAGTGTCTTCTGCTCAATAAGGCTGCATTTCACTGATCAAAGATACAGGAAAAATCGTGAGATATTATTGCAAATTAAAATAGATGTTTTCTGTGTGAATATATAGTTAAATGTCAGTTTTGGTGTGATGCAAAGCTGAATTTTCAGCTGTCAATTAATGCATTCTTGCTCATCAAAAAAAAAAAAACCTTACTGACCACAAATTGTACATTTTAGTTATTAATCATAGCCATAAATTTGAAAAATTAAATTAAAAATATACATTTAAATAAATTATATAAATAATTAATTAATTGAGAAATAAATTAGAAACAAATTAGATTAAATTAAAACTATTTAAAATAATTAAAACAAAATTGTAATGTAACTAAAAAGTTAAAACTGATGCAGAATCATTATGCCAATCATTATGGAATAATCAGCTCATTATTATATTCAAGGTTTTGGTTCAAAAATCTAAACAAAATGGAAAAGACGTGATAAATTATGAATTCAGTGCTAACTAATAAACAGAAAAACAGTAAAATAGAGTTAACCATTGTGTGTCTTGTGCGTTTTTGAACAAATCGGTTGAATGAATGATTCAGTGATTCACTCATAAAGACATTGAATCAATCAGTGTTCTGAAATGAATCATTTGAATGAATCTATGAATCAGAGTCATCATGAAGACTGTTATCTGTTTTGTTCTGGAAACCATCAGTGTTTTGAACAAATCGGTTGAATGAATGATTCAGTGATTCACTCATAAAGACATTCAGTTGTTTTGTTCCTGAATCAATCCGTGTTTCTGAACATATTATTGTATGAATCAATCAGTGAGTGACTCAGAAAGAATCAGTTGTTTCGCTTCTTGATGTTTTGACCAAATCGGTTGAATGAATGATTCAGCGATTCACTCATAAAGACACTGAATCAATCAGTGTTCTGGAATGAATCATTTGAATGAATCTATGAATCAGAGTCATCTGTAGAGTCATCTGTTTTGTTCTCGAATCAATCAATGTTTTTAACAAATTGGTTGAATGAATGATTCAATGATTCACTCATAAAGACATTCAGTTGTTTTGTTCCTGAATCAATCCGTGTTTCTGAACATATTATTATTGTATGAATCAATCAGTGAGTGACTCAGAAAGAATCAGTTGTTTCGCTTCTTGATGTTTTGAACAAGTCGGTTGAATGAATGATTCAGTGATTCACTCATAAAGACATTGAATCAATCAGTGTTCTGAAATGAATCATTTGAATGAATCTATGAATCAGAGTCATCTGTTTTGTTCTCGAATCAATCAATGTTTTTAACAAATTGGTTGAATGAATGATTCAATGATTCACTTATAAAGACATTGAATCAATCAGTGTTCTGAAATGAATCATTTGAATGAATCTATGAATCAGAGTCATCTGTTTTGTTCTCGAATCAATCAATGTTTTTAAGAAATTGGTTGAATGAATGATTCAATGATTCACTTATAAAGACAGTCAATTGTTTTGTTCCTGAATCAATCAGTGCGTTTGAATGAATGATTCACTTATAAAGACTTAAAGACAGTAACCTGCAGAAAGAGTCACTGTAAAATCTTCACATGATATACTGCTGGGTTATATATCAATGTTGCTGATAAAAAAAATAATTAATAAATGAAATTAGCATAATATTAATGTTTTAGTAAAAATAAAGTCTGCATGTAAATGTTGTTCACAATGATGTATTGTTATACTGTTGTGCATAAATAAAAAAATATAAAAATAATGAAACAAATAGTTTATTTAGGGGAAAACATGATTATTTGAAGTAGATTTTGTGCTGTATTTACTTCTTAACCCCTTCTCATGCCTTCTAACCCCTTCTGAAGAAATATGAAGTAAATGTGTAAATATATTAATATTTCTCAATGTATGCACGTATTTGAGACCTTATTAACGCTGTTCAGTGAAGCTATGGTAACACAAATAACGTGATTGAATATGAATGCATGTGGATATTCTATTTGAAATATCACACATACAGATTTATTATTTTCTAATAATGTCTCTGCAACAGTTTTATCAAAACAGTGGTTGAATATGGAAGCTAGAGCCTTTAATCTTTCTAATGATGCACAGTTTGTCCAGATCAAGTGAGAATGTGATGTTTTAAAGTGACAGTAATAATAATCTGAACCGTGTTTGTGTGATTCCTGAAGAAACTCTTCAGTGAACACAATCTGAGAGTGAATATCAAACGCAGCGAGAGTGTTTCATGTGTGTGTGTGTGTGTGTGTGTGTGTGTGTGTGAGTGAGTGAGTGTGTGTGTGTGCGTGTGTGTGTGAGAGTGTGTGTGTGTGTGTGTGTGTGAGTGAGTGTGAGTGAGTGTGTGGGTGTGTGTGTGTGTGTGTGTGTGTGTGAGTGAGTGAGTGTGTGTGTGTGCGCGTGTGTGAGTGTGTGTGTGTGTGTGTGTGTGAGTGTGTGTGTGTGTATTGTTTGTGAAAGGATTTCTGCGATATCAGCCGAGCCATCTGCGTAACGCCGCCGCTTTCATCCGCTTCAAAGCGCTTTCATACGCAATAATGACAGCTTCTGAAAACCCACAATCAAAACTCAATCACTCTACCCAGAGTGCACTGCGCTCGGCCTCGTCTCAATGCCGCCCGATTCGCTTCCAGCTCGTTAGATGATGATGTCACCGCCTGAGAGACCTTCGTTAGCGCACTGATCTGAGGTCAGCAAGCACCGGATCAGATCAACAACATCAGCAGGACACGACCACACACTGTCCAGGTCAGCATATGATATGATATGATATGATATGATATGATATGATATGATATGATATGATATGATATGATATGATATGATATGATATGATATGATATGATATATGATATGATATGATATGATATGATATATGATATGATATGATATGATATGATATGATATGATATGATATGATATGATAAATAATTTATTCAGCCTGAGTAAATAATAACAGAATTAAAAATTTTGGGTTTTAATATAATATTTATAATACTTAATATTTATAATTATTTAATAATAATATTTGATTATATTTATAAAATTGTTATATTCATAATAATAAAATGAATAATTTTGTAAATATAATAAAATAAATACAATTTAGATTGAGTAAATGACAGAATTTTATTTTTTATTTAATATACAGTATATCATCAATTATTTAATATGCATAATATTACAATGTAATAAAATAGATAAAATCTAATATAATATAACACTATTTATTCAGGGTGGGTATATGAAATATACTTGTGTATAATTATCGCTACTTATAATTATTTAATATCTACAGTAAAATAAATATAACAACATTATAAATGTAATAAAATAAATAAAATCAAGGGTGAGTAAATTATGACAGACTTTGTGTGTGTAATACTGTGTGTATATATATATATAAAATTAATATTTATAATTGGATGCATGTGATGTAACAATGTAATAAATGTAATAAAACAGACAATATAATATTATTTAATATAACACTATTTATTCAAGGTGTGTAAATGATAATTTCTTTATTTAATATTTATAATATATAATAATATTTATATTTATTTAACATTTATAATAGAATAAATAACAACATTCTAAATATAATAAAATAAATCTAATTAAATTAAGCGTAAATTAAGACATAAATATATATAAAAATTACAATTATAATACATCTGAATTAATATTTCAGAGTAAATGATGACAGAATTACTTTATTTAATGTTTATAATATATAGTTATATTTATAATTATTTAACAATTATAATAAAATAAATATAGCAACATTATAAATATAATAAAATATATCTAATTAAATTAAGCATAAATTAAGACAACATTTTATTTTTAATATTGAATTCATATTTCAGAGTAAATGACAGAATTACTTTATTTAATATTTATAATATATAATAATATTTATATTTATTTAACATTTATAATGAAATAAATATAACAACATTACAAATATAATCAAATTAATATAATTAAATTAAGCGAAAATTAAGACAGCTTCTTTTTTTTATATATATATATTTATAATATAGTTTTGGTGAACTTTGCCAGTTCAGTAGTGATTCAGATCTTGTACTTTAGCTGTTCTTCAGCACATGTTCATCTGTGAATCTTTCCACAGGGAGAGGAAGCAAGGACTCCGGAGTAATGCCCTACTTCAGGGGTAAAAGACAGGTTTACTCTATTTACCGAATGAATTATAAAGAGCTGCTCTAATATGCAGGTCCATGCGCTCTGAAAACACACGCTGATGGTGTTTGATTCACTGCAGCTCCTGGAACAACGTCCTGAAGAGAGGGAACGAAGGCTCTCCTCAAATAACAAAGTGGTAAAGTAAACCTTACTATCAGAAAGCATAATAAAAGTCCTGTTCAGTGATTCCCACACATTGATTTATTTGTGGCGCCTGCCAAAATATCAAAACTGACCGCCACAAACAGATTTTCCAAAAGGCTTTGATTGAATAAACATGAACACTGCACGTTTCAAAATCAAAACCCGGTGTGGGTGTTTTTATATCACTGTATTTCTGAAGGAAACCGAATGTGTTCAGAAAATCATGGATGTCATTTTCATTTCATCTTGCATGTAATGTCTGATAAAGAACGTCCTGAAGAGCAGGGAACGAAGGCTCTCCTCAAATAACAGTGTTAAAGTGAACCTTACTATCAGAAGGCATAATAAAAGTCCTGTGGATAATACTGCTTCACAATCGCAAGCTACAAGAAAACAAAACCCTCACAAAACAACACACACACACACACACACACAGCCTGAACTCCCTCAGCAGCTAGTAAACCTGGTTAAACTCAAAACTAAAACCCTGAGGTTTGAAACCTGAATCCTAAAGAAGAAAAACAAATCAAATCTCCACTAAACCAGCCCTGAGCAACTGAATCAGGTTTGACCACAAATACAATTATTAAATATTAAACACCACAAACATTAAAATTGACTTTAAGGCTAGAATTTATTTATGCATTTATTTATTGCATTTTCTTGTCGATTTTTGGTGAACATTCGGCAGAATTTTGCAGATTTAACTGAACATTATTCAATTAAATCAGATTAATCTAAAATGTGTTAACCAGTTAATGAAAACTATAAATATAAAATGTACATTAACTGAAACAAAACAACTAATAACTGGAAAAACTGAAATTAAAATAAAATAAATCAGCTCAAACTAACTAAAGTACAAAAAAACCGGCCAAAAAAATTGATATATACACACACACATTTTTTATAAGTTTTCAAATTTTATAACCTGCATTTATTAAACATTAAAAAGGCAGGGATATTCTAGTTAACTAAAACTAAAACCATATAAAAAACTTGAAATAAAACAAACTTCAACTGAATAATAAAATAACAAAATCAAATAATAAAATAAAAAAATAAATAAAACTTTCATCTAGTTTAACCTGATGTAATAAAATAACTATAATAAACTATAATGAAATTACTCTCATTTCACTGCTGGTTATACAATCTCTGTATAGTCGTGTATGTGACAAATAAACTTGAAACTTGATAACTAAAACTAAAATTTCATAAAACTGAAAATTTATAAAAGCTATATAGACATATATAAAAAAAAAACTAATAAAAATGACCAAAAAAACAACAAAATAACTAAATCTTTAACTAAAATAAAAATATAAATATAAAAAATAATAAAATATAAAAATAAAATAAAATAATAAAATAAAAATGAATATAAAATATTAAAATATTACATAATACTAAATTGAAAGGACAAACTGAAAATAAGAAATGTAAGAAACTAGATTAAATCAAACTAACATGATCAGTAAACGACATGATGACAGATGTGACTCTCTGCATCATCGACTGACATCCAGAGCATTAATAAACTAGTCTGAGTTTCTCTGTGCTTATGGTCTCTGGGTGTTTCGTCAGGATAAAGTAGAAGCAGGAGAAAGAACAGGACATGACATCGTCTGCTCAACAGGCCAATGAGATTAGACACCGAGAGAGAAGAAATTACCATAGAAATGATGCTTCAGGCTGAAAACTGAGTCAATTCATCTCTACTGGATTAATGAAATGCAGAGCGGATCTGACACCAGCAGAAATCAATTATGATAAACAAGAAAACATATCTTTTCCATTCATGCATTTATATTTCCATCTAGTTAGATTACACTGTTTTAACATGAACAAAATAACTAATAATAATTAAAGTGATGTATATATAACCATGGCTTAGTTTATTATTAACTATTTGTATCCATTTGATTTTATTTGAATAATCTCATTTCAAAATTCATTTAATCAAATCACTTAGAATCAGCATAAATCTGTTCATTGTAAAAACAATTAAAATAATTCAGTTATAAAGTTTTGAAATATAATATGGCTATCTGTGGAACAAGCATTTGGTAAAATATATGAGATTGAAATGAATTGGACTTATTGATGATCAATTTATAAATATATACATTTATAAATATATAAATCTGGTTATTTTGTATTTAAAACACATTCGGTTTATTAGTGCAATTAAGTAAATCTGACCTGTTTTAATTCTTCTGGTTACTTAAAAAAAATTATAATAAATAAATATTTATTAGTAATCAAAAAGCATAATTAACTGAAATCATGAAACTTACACAATTTAACATCAATTTATTAAAAGTTTTTTTTATTTTTAGGGGCCTATGAAATGTTTTATTTTTCCCAAATTCCTTGTTTTCTATTAAAATTTTCTGGATTCAAAACATTTAATGGTTTAATTAATTTTAATAAAACATCACGTCTAATCAATTGAATTCATATAATTTTAACAATGGAATAATTTCTTACTTTTTGTACAATAATAGTGCCTTATTAATTATTATTTTTTTCAAGAAATTCTGTATTGTCTGTTTCAGTATTTCTGGATTTATGATTTAACACAAATTTATTATCAAAAACATAGGAAATTAAATGAAGACAAAAATTACAATTAATCTTTCAAAAATCTAATCAAAAGAAAACTTTAAAAATCCTTTTAATTTTTAATTTTTCCTGTATGACTGACAAAACATGCATCACATTAAGTTTATTATTGATTTGTTTATGTTAAAACTGTGTGATCCGAATCAATTATATGCAATTCAAATACACAGATCTGAGCAAACGTCACTTTTACACCAGCAAGATGCTCCAGCTGAATAAATATTAATATTTAATACAGTACGACCAATAATCTGATTAAAGTGATTTCTGACTGCATGAGCTTGAGTTCATCACGTTCTCATTATGGATCTCAGTGTAAAGCGTGAGGACCTGACTCGATGTAAACCTCGTGTGAATGAGTGATTTATCATGTAATATTCTCCTCTCCGTCTCTTTCTTCTTCTCTTTACACGTTACAGATCATTTATTTATACATCACCTAAATTATAGATAAAGTCCATATATATTATACAACGCTAAAATGAAGTCTTTTTTGAAGTTGTAAATAAAACAAAGATTACTGGAGTATGTTTACAATAAAACACTATTTTTTGCTTCAGAATTTCACATTTATTTCAATGTGTTACTTACTGTTTCTTAGTAATTAATTGTGAAATTTACTAGCAATTTCTTTTTTTTTTTTTTCATTCTCTTTATTAAGTTTTCTACATTGGCACAAAAGCTTCCAATACAAATTTTTACATTCAAATCATATTTTAACTATGGATTTTAACATCTTAATGATATATGGGAAAGAAAAAAATTACTAGCAATTTCTTATCGAGAAGTGTTTCTATAACAACTTATTATTTTTTTCAGTGAACAGACTTTTTTTAATATATTTTCAGCATCACTTTCTATTTTTTTTCTGTAATGAGACAACAGCATACTTATATTTATCAATTGATTTAATTATTTTTACTTTAATAATCTAATTGATTTTATTATTTATATATATATATATATATATATATATATACATACATTGTGTAGTAATAAGTTATGAAAAATTATTTGATTTAGCTCATTTATTTTTTATTTACTAATCTAATTGATTTATTTTAAATATCTCCAAATAATTAAAAAATAATTTTTTTTAATTTTTTTAATATTTTTATTATTTTTATTTTAAATTTATTAGATAAGAAGTATTTTAAACATTTTACACCAATAAATTATTAATTTATTACTTAATTTGTTACTTTTTATCTACTTCAGTAATCAAAATAATTTGCATTTGCAATTTCTCCCCCAAAATAATATTTTATTAGCATCTATATCTGGTTATGACTGTCAGGTAGTGTAGAAATTGGGCACATTAATATAGAATATGAATTTTTCCCCACTTGACTTTGTAATGTTTCCATTAGAATCTGAAGAAAGTGAGCAGCTTTGTGCTGTTTTAGTGTTTTTGCGTGCGTGCGTGTATGAGTGTGTGCCTGTGTGTGTATGTATATGAGTGTGTCTGTGTGTGTGTGTGTGCGTGCTGTGTGTGTGTGTGTGTGTGCATGTGTGTGTGCATGTGTGTGCGTGTGTGTGCGCATGTGTGTGTGTGTGTGTGTGTGTGTGTGTGCATGTGTGTGTGCGATGTGTGCATGTGTGTGTGTGTGTGCGCATGTGTGTGTGTGTGAGTGAGTGTGTGTGAGTGTGTGTGTGCATGTGTGTGTGCGTGTGTGCATGTGTGCGTGTGTGCGTGTGTGTGCGCATGTGTGTGCGTGTGTGTGCGGTGTGTGTGTGTGTGTGTGTGTGTGCATGTGTGTGTGCATGTGTGTGCGTGTGTGTGCGTGTGTGTGTGTGTGGCATGTGTGTGTGTGTGTGTGGTGTGTGTGTGTGTGTGTGTGTGTGTGCATGTGTGTGCTGTGTGTGTGTGTGTGCGTGTGTGCGTGGTGTGTGCATGTGTGTGTGTGTGTGTGTGTGTGTGTGTGTGTGTGTGTGTGTGTGTGTGGAGTGTGTGTGCGTGTGTGTGCATGTGTGTGGTGTGTGTGTGTGTGTGTGTGTGTGTGTGTGTGTGTGTGTGTGTGTGTGGTGCGTGTGTGTGTGCTGTGTGTGTGCTGTGTGTGCGTGTGGTGTCGTGTGTGTGTGAGTATGTGTGTGTGTGTGCGCATGTGTGTGCGTGTGTGTGTGTGTGTGTGTGTGTGTGTGAGTGTGTGTGTGAGTGTGTGCATGTGTGCGTGTGTGTGTGTGTGTGTGTGATGGAGGAGCTGTCAGACGCGTCTCCTCTCTTCTCTGTCTCTCTGAGCGCCGGATTCGTTCTCTGCTCCTCTGCGCTCCAACAGGAAAATTAAACACGTTGATCCCGCTGGAAATGAAAAACTAAATCTCTCCCAGGCCCGACGGTACGGAGCTCAAAAACACTCCTGAAAGTCACCTTCAGCGCGACACGAGTCCTTACCGCAAGAAAAATGATGGCGGTGGAGGAAGAGGAACGAGGCGCAGCACTTATCAGTACAGTACAGGAGATCACAGAGAATACTGTAACGTGTTCAGAGTGATAATACACACCACACCAGAGAGCAGACGCACAACTTTTAGACTTTATAGAATTTAAATTATATATAAAAATTCGCCATATATTATATTTAGACTTTTTGATGTATTTTGAGCATATTGACAACTTTTCATTTTTTTCAGTAATAATGAGACAACAGCACACTTTTATTTAATAACTGATTTATTTTTAAATTTACTTTTATAATATAGATAATTTATCATTTCTCCCCCAAATAATATAAAATATATTTTTTTTTTCTTAATTTTTTCCAGTAATGAGAGAACAGCATATATTTATTTAGAAATAAATTAAATTTTTTTAACTTTACTTATAAAATTGATTTAAATTAATAATTTCTCCCATGAATACTATAAAATATGTATTTATGTAAGTTTTTATAAGTTTATTTACTTTAATTTTCTAAATTATTTAACCCCCCCAAATAATATAAAACATTAAAAAAAATCACTTGATGAGTGATGAATTAATAACTGATTTAATTTATATATTTATTTATTTACTAATCTATATTAATTAACATTAATAATTTCTCCTCCAAAATATTTTTTGAAAATAAATAAACATTATTATAGTTATATAGAATGTGTCATATATACATTTATAATAATCTGAATAATTTCTTCCCAAATGATACAATTTTTTTTTTTTATAATCACTTTGCAGTAGTAAATTATTATGAGTGATAAATTAATAATTGATTTTTTAACTAATCCATATTAATTAACACTAATAATTTGTCCACAAAATAATATAAAAAAAAAAAAAATTAGGGGGATTTTTTTTTTTTTTTATTATCATAATTGTATAAAATGTGAGTCATATATATGAATATATGACTCCCATTTTATATAACTGTAATCATTTTAAAATACATGCATACATATATATATGAGACAAAAATTATATATAACATTATTATAATTTTCAAACTTTTTGAAAGTAGTGTTTCTCTGTCGCTCAGATTGTGCAGCTGCTGTAACTCATCAGTGTGGTACAGTAAATCCAACCCTCTACAATGCGAGCAAATCACTCGCATATGCGACTAAATCTTCACTCTGAGAGCAGAGAGAGCAAGAGAGAGTCTTACATACATGCAGAACTGATGCGCTACATGTAAACGATACTCTTTGTTGTATTTTCCTGTCAAAATAACGGCGTTCCTTTGGATTTTTTCAGCTTTTAAGGACTGCCTGGTTTTCCGGTAGTGGGCGGAGCTAATGCGCAAACAGCAATCTCATTGGCTGGTGCTCACCGATTATCGTCCCTGTTTTGATTTCAGCGAATCAGTTCGAGTGAACGCATACAACCTGATTAATATTCATGATATCAGCAGCTCGTTAATCCTTAGTGCGTTTTATATTGTTCTTTTTAGCAGAATTGGTATTATTATTATCGTCTTATCAGTATTATTGTTGTTTTTTAACAGAAACACTGAATGACAAAAAAAAAAGCACCACCACCAGTCCTAAATTCAGTTAAAATGTCTATGCATTCATACATGCTACTAAGTTTTAATTCTAATTACTAAAGTGCATGAGTCATCACATAATACTTGATTATCATAATGTCATATTATAATGCTTGACTGACTGATGTTAAGAGTGTACTTTCAGATATTTAAAAAGCTGTACCATTTTACAAACATATACGGTATATATACAATATATAACAGTATATATATATATATATATATAGGCCTAGTATATCAGTCTGGCGAGTATACTAAAAAATGTACTAGACTATGGCGATTCAATTGCCAAGGTGTCCGTACAGGGTTGAAATCTGAGAGGAACTGTACTTTTTGTTGTGGACTGCAATGTGTTTGAGGGAGAGCCACAGCGGACGGTCATTAAAGAAGAGTCTGGAGTCCTGTC
>CM041807.1:38928955-38936455 GCA_023376895.1 Aspiorhynchus laticeps
ATGGGGTTGCATGAGTGCGTGTGGCATGGGCAGCTTACACATCTGGAAAGGCACCATCAATGCTGAAAGGTATATCCAAGTTCTAGAACAACATATGCTCCCATCCAGACGTCGTCTCTTTCAGGGAAGATCTTGCATTTTCCAACATGACAATGCCAGACCACATACTGCATCAATTACAACATCATGGCTGCGTAGAAGAAGGATCCGGGTACTGAAATGGCCAGCCTGCAGTCCAGATCTTTCACCCATAGAAAACATTTGGCGCATCATAAAGAGGAAGATGCGACAAAGAAGACCTAAGACAGTTGAGCAACTAGAAGCCTGTATTAGACAAGAATGGGACAACATTCCTATTCCTAAACTTGAGCAACTTGTCTCCTCAGTCCCCAGACGTTTGCAGACTGTTATAAAAAGAAGAGGGGATGCCACACAGTGGTAAACATGGCCTTGTCCCAACTTTTTTGAGATGTGTTGATGCCATGAAATTTAAAATCAACTTATTTTTCCCTTAAAATGATACATTTTCTCAGTTTAAACATTTGATATGTCATCTATGTTGTATTCTGAATAAAATATTGAAATTTGAAACTTCCACATCATTGCATTCTGTTTTTATTCACAATTTGTACAGTGTCCCAACTTTTTTGGAATCGGGTTTGTACATATACATACACACACAAACTGTATTATATTCAATATTATATATGTGTGTGTTTATATTTTTGTATACATGGTGTATATATATATATATATGAATATAGTTTGTTAAATATGTAAATATACATATACAACATATAATATATATACTGATTAAACAAATAGACATATTTTTGCGCATTTTGTGTAAATATTTTGTGTAAATCTACCAAAAAAATACACAAATATAAAATAAATTTGCATATGTAAATATATATGTATGTGTATATGTGCATGTACAGTATTTATGTATGTATGTATGTTTTTATACACACACATTATGTAAATACTTAAATACATAGACAAACATTTATGTAGATATATTTATGAACAAATGCATATGTATATGTATGTATATTAGGGGTGGGATTCTTCAGGCACTTCACGATCCGATTCCAAAACGATTCTTGATCTACATTTTTTCCCCAATTAATTCTTCTGCTGTGCAAATACATCTTTACAACTTTACATCATAACCAAAAATGCAGTTTCTATGCTTTTTGTTTATAGTTGGAATCTCTGTATGTCACTGCCATCTTAAAAGTAGGGGTGTGAATCTTGGTTTCACGATTCATTTCAATTATGATTATCATTATCAACTCAATATCACGATGAATCACATTCTCAGTTTTCAATATTACTGCATATGGCTACAGACAATAGTTATGGGGTTTTCTATGTGTTGTTTCTCAGAAAGCCTCTGCTCTGCTCTTCTGTCGTTCTGTTAAAGGCCATCAGAGCAAATATATGCTAATGACTGGACAGTCAATGGAATGAAATGATAATTGATGTAAATGCAGTTTTGTGTTCCGCTCTTTATGGCCCGGAGCATCTCTCGTCTGATTGGCTGATGAATCCTGTGATGCTCTAATGGGCAGTTAGCACTTGGGCTAATGGACTAACGATTAGCCTGGCGTGGGAGCATCACACGGCGAACCTGAGCGTTGCTACGATCACAACAGTCATCGGGAATGAGAGTCATTGCACCTGCTTAATTACTGTGATAATTGCATGTGGTTTGCTGGGGGCCCGGGGCTCCGGCGGCATGATGCTAATGTGCCCAGCGCTCTAACAAACCCTTAATAACGCTGATGCTTTCCTGCGCCATTACTAGAGAAACACCAGACCGCACTCATACCGCGTCTAAACAACAACAAACACAGTGTTTATTTAGTTAATGAACTCCTCATTAGTTCAGAAACGAGCTGCATCTGCACTGACGACTCTTAAATGACACCAAACTCTAGAGATTCACTGAAGACCGTTAAACGACTCACATGAACGAATCCCAACACACTGAACACAACAACACAACCAGTGATTGGGAAGACACTAACATACACTAAAACTAACTGAAATACTTTAAGATTCACTGTAGTGAACCAGCTCGTAGTGAATCAGTTTATTAATATTGAATCAGTTCATTGTAGAGAATCAGTTCATTATAGTGAATCAGATCGTTGTAGTGAATCAGTTCGTTGTAGTGAATCAGTTTATTAATATTGAATCAGTTCATTGTAGTGAATCAGTTCATTATAGTGAATCAGATCGTTGTAGTGAATCAGTTCGTTGTAGTGAATCAGTTTATTAATATTGAATCAGTTCATGGTAGTGAATCAGTTCATTATAGTGAATCAGTTTGTTGTAGTGAATCAGTATATTGTAGTGAATCAGTTCATTATAGTGAAACAGTTCATTGTGGTGAATCAGTTTATTATAATGAATCAGTTTGTTGTAGTGAATCAGTATATTGTAGTGAAAAATGAATAAAAAACACAACAAAATTACTAAAACTAGCTGAAACAAAAAAAATAAAAAATACATTAAATATGTAACTAAATAAAATAAAATAAAATAAAATTATGGGTATGGGAAACTAGAGAAACTTGACTGTAGTTTATCAGCTTTCAGTGCAGCTTCTCCATCTCTGGTTGTCAAATGAATCAGCTGTAAGGTAGTAAAAGGAGAGTTTTTCACCTGCGCACTTGGTGCGGGCCCTGAGCGGAGGCCCCGGGGCCCCGGTGCCGCCCTCGTTGGGTCTGGTGAGCAGCACGCTGATCTCGTACTCGGTGTCGGGGTCCAGGTGGCCGATCTTGTGGTTGGGTTTGTCGACCGGTTGGCTGTCGATCAGGCTTCCGGAAAGCGTGCGGTACTCCACCTCCTTCTCCACGATCGGCCCGTCGCCGTTGATGGAGTTTGCGTTGAGCTGGATCCACAGGTAGGTGGCGCCGACCGCCGTCAGCTGAGGAGGAGCGATGGGGATCGGAGGCTCTGAGAGAGTGACGATATTCATATTATTACAACATTTTCAGCCGTCATATCTGTAACATGTGACACTGGACCACAAAACCAATCATAAGGGTCAATTTTTTGAAATTGAGATTTATACATCATAGGACTAACGACTTTGTCGCTAGATTTACGGACTTTAAAAAAAAAAAAAAAAGCACCAAATCTAGCGACTTCTTGGACAAAGCTTATTTAGTTCTGAGACTCACAACAGAAACGGTAAAATATATCAATGAAAGCAGTTTTATTGAGAATTTGTCTGCATCAAAAATTTTACATTTGTTTGCATCTCTGTGCTTTTGATTCAAAATACAGTATGTGGGCACAGAGATGCAAACAAATGTAATAATAAATAATAAATGTACATTTTGCATGTTCAGAAGAAATTAGCTGCCCTGACGTGCTGAAATGTAAACAGGTTTGTGTAAGTAAACTGCTCAGTGCATATAAAGAGAAGTTGTGATAGGAACCTGGTATTTCTATGTTCTTTTATCCATGTGTCTAATAGACATGAACAAGTTATTTGAAAAACATGTCTACCATTTTGAAACATGTCTAGTCTTCATGCTCTGTTGACTATGGTTTCACTAATAATCAACATACATTTGCATAAAGCATCCATATTTGTCCATGCCCGTGTTGATTAGAGTATTAAACATTTGAAAAGTATTAATTTAAGGTACATTTGGAACAGATAAAAATGTGCGATTAAGTTGCGATTAATCACAAGTTAACTCATGAAAATCATGCGATTAATCGCGATTAAATATTTTAATCGATTGACAGCCCTTATATTATATATATATATATATATATATATATATATATATATTAACATATATTTCCAATACATTCTCAGTTTTTTTAGTTTCAGTTTATTTAGAAGTACTAATATAACTAAAACTGTAACATTTATATTATTATTGTGATAGTCCACTTTAGTCATTCTACTAACAGTAAGTAACTTTGCAACTACATGTCAACTAGCAGTCATTAGAGTATTAGTAGACTTAACCCGTTTAATCCCAAATTATTCCCAGACATGAACATATCCAAACGATGTGTCATAAGTAACCCTTTGAAATAATCAATAATTATTTATTTATTATTTTTTTGGAAAAGTGTGTGAAAAATTGTGTTTTATGTTCCGGTGGGATAATGTGTGTACTGAAATCACATATTTCTGCAGTCATAATTTTTTTTATATATTTTAGCCCAGCTATTTTAAATGGTTTGATCACATTCTAGGGTTACTATTATGCATTAAAAAAAACCTTATGCAACATAGATAAAAAACTAAAAAATTCAACCATCACCGCATTTCAAAATTGTTAATTTTTGTAAAATATAACACCAAATATTTATATTAATGCTACGAGTATTGCAACATCATTATTGTACATTTTTTGTAACATTAGAATTTTTAATTTAGTGCAACATTTTAATGTCATTTTCACTAATAACTGCAATTGGATTTATATTGTATACCTAAATTATCCCAGCGGTCACTATTGTGACCATCAACATGTTTACTCACTCTATGACCACACTCAACAAAACTGAATATATGCAAATGCGTATATTAATACTAGACACCCTAAAGATCACGTGTACCAAAAATCTGTGTCATATCTTTATGTTAACATACTTTACTAGCCTTTTGTTTTGGAGCTTTGATGCAGTCGTTATATCAAGGTGCAAACAGGAAGTAAACTGCTCTGGTCATGTGACAATCTGCACTAATCATGTGAAACTGCACATATTTAATTGAGAGCCTTTATTTGTTCCATATTTGCAGGAAGTCACTAAAACATCAGTCAGTAAGGTTTTTAGAGCTTTATAAATGAAAACCATTTTTACGGTCACTATTGTGACCGGTGGGATTTTTATCTTCTAACACTTTATTTTGATTGATCCACAACATACAAGATACTGACTGACTATGAGAAACTTTACAAGTATATGCAGATTTGCCTTATACAACATTAGGAAGATTAGGCCCTTCCTGTCAGAGCAAGCCGCACAACTCCTTGTCCAAGCTCTTGTTCTCTCCAGACTGGACTATTGTAATGCTCTCTTGGCGGGCCTTCCCGCATGTACTATCAAGCCTCTGCAACTGATCCAGAATGCAGCAGCCAGAGTGGTCTTTAATGAGCCAAAAAAGCTCACGTTACCCCTCTCTTCATCAGGTTACACTGGCTACCATAGCCGCTCGCATCAAATTCAAGGTACTGATGTTTGCCTACAAAACCACAACTGGCACTGCACCAATATACCTAAAATTGCTAGTTCAAACTTATGTGCCCTCCAGAAGCTTGCGTTCTGCAAGTGAACGACGTCTTGTGGTGCCATCCCAAAGAGGTACCAAATCACTCTCACGGACCTTTTCCTGGACTGTGCCCAGCTGGTGGAATGACCTCCCGATCTCAATTTGAACAGCTGAGTCTTTAGCCATTTTCAAAAAACATCTAAAGACCAGCACCAGCACCTGACTAACTAATACTAACACTTACCTATTCTATTTAATAATAAACAAATAAAAAATCCTAGCTACGTGTACTGTGCTAGACTAACTGAGACTTGTATACTGTTGCTCTCTCGATGGTCTGATTGCTTCTATTGTTCTCCTCATTTGTACGTCGCTTTGGATAAAAGCGTCTGCTAAATGATTAAATGTAAATGTAAAAATGTCAACTTACTCTACTAACCCTAAACCTAACCTAACAGTCTACTCTGAGAGTTAGTTGACATGTAGTTGCAAAGTTACTTATAGTTAGTAGAATGTCTAATGTGGACTATCAAAATAAAATGTAACCCTAAAACTTTATTCAATTTAATAAAAACTACATGGACATTAAAAAAATGACAAAATGACAAAAAAAAGGCAAACAAAATTACTAAAACTTTATGTAAAATTAAAATGAAAAGAAAAAATATACAAAATAAATATTAAATTAGAATAGTATATCAATTATACTAAAATAACTTCAAATAAATATTCACTAGAGCACAATGGTGAGAGATAGTGAGAACATTCATTTAATTCCAGTGTTTTTCTGTGGTCTTGTGTTTCTGATCCTCGTGCTCTTGTTGATCATCAGATGAACTGAAGCGCGGCTCCTGGCTCTTGAAGGCGAGTCATTTTGTTAATGAAACGGTGAGATGAGTGAAAAGCCGCGGATCAACAAAGAGCCGTTTAATTCCGCCCCGCGTCTCTGGGCTTTAATCTTAAGTGGCGCAATTAATCGGCGGCACGTCGCTCGCGCACAAAAGCCACGACTCGCGATCTAGAGCGTAATCTTCAGACGGGCCGCCTGATTCCTCTGAGCTAATGACTTAAACCAATTAATTTCCTGACCTTCATTGTTTTAGATGAGCACAATTTCATTAGTCGCTACCCCAACGGTCCTGCTCCAATTCACCCGCCACACACACACACACACACACACACACACACACACACACACACAGAAACCGCCTTCAGAGCATGAAAATCTATTAGCAATACAAGACAATCTGCTTCGCTGTCACAGTGAACCTGAACCCAAATGAGGCCCGTGACTGATGTTTCTACAGGAAAAACATCTGTTTTATCATGTTTATCATGCATTTGCTGTCGAGTCTCAAACCCATCAGTAACACTCTACAATAAAGTTAAAAAAGGTTTAAATATATATATATATATATATATATATATATATATATTGCTTGGAACCATATGCTGCAATGGCATCTTAGGGCTAGATGTTAACTCAGGAAAATAAAATGAAATGCAAATAAAATACTAAATAAAACATGAATAAAATAAAATTGTAAAATTGTTTTATTAAATTATAAAAAATGTAATTAAATAAAAAATAAGATTAAATGAAACATAAAAAATATAAAATAAAATAATAAAATATAACTAATATAAAATATAATAAAAACAAAATAAAATAAAATTATAAAAAAATAAATAAAATATGAATAAATTAAAATAATTTAATTTAATTATAAAACACAATAAAAATTACAAAACAAAATTATAAAAAAATACAAATTGAAACAAAAATTAATTAAACGAAATAAGAAATGAATAAAATAAAATGAAATTATAAAAAAAATTAAAAAACAAAAAAATTATAAAATAAAATAAAATTACAAAAAATAAATACATTTTTGAAAAAATAAATAAAATCAAATAAAATTATAAAATAACAAAAATAAAATAAAATAGAATAAAATGGAGTAAATTAATGTGTAAAAACAGTATCAAAGCAATTGAGAAAGTGAGTGCTCACTACTATGATGCTGATGGCACATTCAGAGCATCACTGCTGTCTTTAGCACACAGGAATAACATCATCATCATCAGACGGATGGACTGTAGGCTCAGATTGAGAGCTCATAGCAGCAGTAGCAGGTCTGCAGAGGAACCGCAGAGCGGCGTCTGGATGTGGAGCGTGGAGAATGCCAATTACAGCTGCGCTAATGGAGCATCCATCATCCTGGCAGCTGTGTGCAGGTGTG
>CM041807.1:38941455-38948955 GCA_023376895.1 Aspiorhynchus laticeps
CACACGTGTTTCACGCCACCTGACAGTCCAATATTTAATCTAAAGAGGCAAAATGTAAAATTATATGATTTATGATATATGATTATATGAGCCAATTTGGGCTAATAAGCAGAGAGGCGTAATGAAGGAGAGGAACCGCCGCTGGAAAACACACACACACACATACATACATGCACACACACACACAATACGGAAAACACACACAAGAGATGAAATCCCAACACTCGTTATAATGACACAACTGATATCTCTCTCACACACACACACACTGGCTCTGATCCAAAACTAGTGAAGTGACTGTTCATATTAACGCTGCCTAATAAGATCATGTTCTTTTGCATCTACAGTAAGAGAGATATTTTAGCTGCTTAATTTTCCTAATTCAGCCATTAAAACATCTTTTACAGAGAAAATACAGCTTTTACTGAAACTAAACAAAAAATTCTGAACTCATGCAACTATTTCCTTTTTTTCCCACAAACAAATGTAAAAATTAGAAGAAATTATATGAATGTTGAACTTCTGCGACAGAACAGATTTTGCTAAACACCAAATACATGTAAACATTATTTCACAACTGGTTAATTGTCATAATTCACCCATAAAACATCCTCTACAGTCTAAAAAGAGCTTTTACTGAAACTAAACTACAAAATTACTCATTCTGAACATATGCAAGTTTCTTTTCTTCAAAAACAAAATTAATAATTGGAATAAATGTTTTAGATTCTGCACCAAATGCATGTAAAAACTGACTTTAGCGCTAGTTTCACTAAGGCAATTATCACTAATATACAAGAAAAAACACCTAAATAATCCCTTTGTCATAAGAAAATATATGTAAATATTGGAAAATACAGTTTCATGGCCAGGAAGAATATTTTAGGCTGGCTCATTTCTTAATTTTCCTAATAAAACATCCTCTAGAGTTCAAAAAGAGTTTTTAATGCAAACTAAACTACACAATTACTCATTATGAACATCTGCAACATTCTTTTCTTTTCTTTTTTATTATTATTATATATTTTTTTCTTTGCAAAGACAAAATTAACAATTGGAAGAAATACTATAAATATTATATATTTCCAACTTCTGGAGTGGAATTAATGCAACCAAATTCTAAACATGTATGTGTGCATTTTCATTATATATATATATATATTGTGACGAGTCAGCTGCCTCCCCCCTAATTATCAGCATCTCCCCGTCCCTTAATCGCCGCCCTTCACCAGGCTCCCGACGGGAGTGGGTGTGTGAGAGAGGAGGGGCGCTGAAACAGCCAGGTGTGGCGGCGTGTGATGAGGCACACCTGAAGTGAATGGAGCCTCATCACACGCCGCTGTTATATGCCGGTTGCGCCTCTCCTCTGGAGACCGGTCTCTTCCCCGTGCATGCACGCTGGTGTCCTCGTGGGTCCAGGAAGGGAGCGTTGAGGGAGCAACTGCCGCACAGGTTACACGGCTGACGGGCCGTATAATCCCCGGAGGTGCCGTGGGCCGAAGGAGGATGGAGCTGCTAAGAAGAAGCCGCCGCCCCTCGCGCTCCGGACCTGAGAGGGGAGCGCGTGCGGCCGCCGGACTCCGCCCCTTACCTGGACCCTTCCTTCCAGAACACTGCCCCTCCTTCACAACCCGCGCAGCACGACGAGGACACCAGATCCCCTGTTTATTTTGGACACTTCATCCCCTTTGGACACTATTTTATTATTTTTGTTCAATAAAAGCCTCTCCGAGGCCTGACGCCACGCCCACTGTGTCTGTCGTTTGCTCCTCCCGCCACAATATATATATATATTAGTGCTGTCAAATGATTAATCGCATCCAAAATAAAAAAAATTGTTTACATAATATGTGTGTGTTCTGTGTATATTTATTATGTATATATAAATACACACACATGCATGTATATATTTTAGAAAAATATGTTATTTGTATATATTAAATATATTTATTTATAATATAAATTATATGAACATAAATATAGACATGTAAATATTTTCAAAATATATACTGTATGTGTATTTATATATACATAAATACACACAGTACACACACATATATTATGCAAACAAAAACTTTTATTTTGGATGTGATTAATCGTTTGACAGCACTAATATATATATATATACAGTATATATAATGTATATATGTTGCTTGATTTCCACACACTAAGGAATTGAGGAACTGGTCGATATTAAGGTCTGTCAATGTGAAAAAAAAATCAATGGATCTGACATGTGGTGCATAAAGACATTAGTCTGAATGTAACCTGGATATTACACACGTTCTCCATCATTTGTTGTGTTAATGTGAGTGGACTCACGTTTGACCACCAGAGCTCCGTAGCTGGACGCTCCGACTCCTCTCTCGGAGCGGACGATGCAGCGGTAGCGGCCCGAGTCTCCTTTGGTGGTGTTGACGATGTCGAAGGTGGCGCTGTAGCGTCTGGAGTTCACCGGTTTGGTGTCCTTCATAGGAGCCTCGCGTCCTCCGATGCCCTGAGAATCAAACACCACCGCAACATTTCCAAATATAGCTCACTCCGAAATCATAGTTTGCTGTAGATATAGATCCAGCTCTGAAGACCGACAGTAATTCAGTGTGTAAATATTTCATATGACGTCACTGGCGTCTGTTCAATTCTGCCCTTTGAGAAAAGTCAATGGAGGATTTACAAACTTATCCTGAATATCCAATACAGCAGTTGATACAGTGTGTGTGTGTGTGTGTGGTGGTGTGTGTGTGTGTGGTGTGTGTGTGTGTGAGAGTGTGTGTGAGTGTGTGTGAGTGAGTGGTGATGAGTGTGTGTGATGGTGTGTGTGTGTGTGTGAGTGAGTGAGTGTGTGTGTGTGTGTGTGGTGGTGGTGGTGTGTGTGTGTGAGTGTGTGTGTGAGTGTGTGTGTGTGTGTGAGTGAGTGAGTGAGTGTGTGTGTGTGTGAGTGAGTGAGTGAGTGAGTGAGTGTGTGGTGTGTGTGTGTGGTGAGTGAGTGAGTGAGTGTGTGTGTGTGTGTGAGTGTGTGTGAGTGAGAGTGTGTGTGTGTGTGGTGTGTGTGTGTGGTGAGTGAGTGAGTGAGTGAGTGAGTAGTGTGTGTGTGTGTGTGAGTGAGTGAGTGAGTGTGTGTGTGTGTGGTGTGAGTGTGATGTGAGTGAGTGAGTGTGTGTGTGTGTGAGTGAGTGAGTGATGTGTGAGTGAGTGAGTGAGAGTGTGTGTGTGTGTGGTGGTGTGTGTGTGTGTGTGTGTGTGTGTGTGTGAGTGAGTGTGTGAGTGATGTGAGTGTGTGTGTGTGTGTGTGTGAGTGAGTGAGTGAGTGTGTGTGTGAGTGAGTGTGGTGAGTGAGTGAGAGTGTGAGTGAGTGAGTGAGTGAGTGAGTGTGTGTGTGTGTGTGTGGTGATGAGTGTGAGTGAGTGAGTGTGTGTGTGTGTGTGTGTGTGTGTGAGTGAGTGATAGTGAGTGAGTGAGTGAGTAGTGTGTGTGTAAGTGTAAAGTGAGTGAATGAGGGGGTGTGATTAAGTGAGAGTGAGTGAAGTGAGTGAGTGAGTGAGTGAGTGAGGATGAGTGAGTGTGTGTGTGTGTGTGTGTGTGTGTGTGTGTGTGTGTGTGGTGAGTGTCCTATGAAGGACGACATTTTTTTAAACATTTAAAAAAATATAATAATAATTGAAAATATAAAATAAACTTAAAATGTAAATAAAACACTATAATATTATGCACACACACAGGCCTACACTGCAAAAAATGATTTTCTTTCTTAGTATTTTTGTCTTGTTTTCTAGTATAAATATCTAAGTAATAAAATCATTTTTTGCAGTGTACAGCAGCTCTGCTGAGTGTGTTCTAGTGAATTTACCTGTAGCCAGAGTTTGTAGTTGACGTGGTCTTTGGGCTGGCCGTTAATGGTGCACTGGAAGGTGGCCGTCTGTCTGGCGTTGACCTCCACGCTCTTAATGTGCAGAAAGTGAGGCGTGTTCACTGACAGACAGAGAGAGAATCAGTGAGCCATAGCTGAGAACATTACAGTGAATCAACTCAAACGACTCAGTGAATCGCGTGCGGAGCTCCTCCGGACGTCTTTCACCTGTGAGTCAATCATAAAATGGATCGGCACACGTTCACTCAGCACATTTCCATCAGGATATTGCCGCTGCGGTTCAAGGGCAGCGAGGAGTGTTTTCCAGACGCAGCACTTAGAGAAACACGCGAGGAAAGAGACACCGAACACATCAGCATCAGCCCCAGAACCCAGACAAACTGAGACAGAACTAGCCAAAGGTGAGAAGAAATCAAATAGAAATCTTAGAAGGAAATTAGAAATGTTGCCTGAGCAACTGACTGAAATAAGATCAAGTTACACATACATATATATATTAGTGCTGTCAAATGATTAATCACATCTAAAATAAATTTTTTGTTTACATAATATATGTGTGTGTACTGTGTATATTTATTACATATATATATAAATACACACACATGCATGTATATATTTCAGAAAAATATGTTTTTATTTTAAATATATTTATATATAATATAAATTATATGAATATAAATATATACATGTAAATACATGTATATATTTTCAAAATATATACTGTATGTGTGTGTATTTACATATACATAATAAATATACACAGTACACACACGTATATTATGTAAACAAAAACATTTATTTTAGATGTGATTAATCGTGATTAATTGTTTGACAGCACTAATATATATATAATACAATACACATATACATATACACACAATTTTTTTTGGTTTAGTTCATTTTTAGTATTGATTTACTATAGATACGATAACTGAACTATATAATATATATATATATATATATATATATATATATATATATATATTAAATAAATAAAACCTAAAATTCAAATAAAAAAATAGATTTTTATAAAAAAATTAAATTAAATCTAAAATACTAAAATTACTAAATTCAACTAAAATTAAAAGGAGAACTAAAAATATAGAAATAAAATTAACATATAATTTAAAATTAAATAAAAACTACAATATGACATAACTAATAATAAAATAACACTAATGAGCACATACACACACAAATGCATGCAACGCATTTAACTGGATCACACTGTTAAAATAAATAAATACTAAAACTGACTTAAAACTAAATCAATTTTAAAATAGAGGTAAATAAATAAAACCTAAAATAAAAATGAAAGCTAAAACTGTAAATTAAACAAATGAAAAATTTTAATAAAAAGTATGATATAAATAATACTAAAATACTGCTGTGCACATAAACACACAAACATGTGATGCATTTAATTGGAAATAACATGATTTCATGTATAGGTATAAGCACCACACACACATCAGCCTTTATGAGAAACGTCCATCAGATTCATAAGAAATACCAAATTCAAGTTACAGCAGAAGAAATCAGAGTAACTAGTGAAGGTGACTTAATGAAAGTTCATGTGATTTTAATTAGTCGTGACCTTGATTTAAAGATCTGAACTCAACCGATCTGATACTGGAGGATTCATGATCTGCATGCATTTCACTGGAAATGAAGTGATTTCACATGTAAACAGGAGTTTAAGAATGAACGAGGGAAGAGAGACGGAGGGAACGACTCCATGAGTGATGAATAACAGAAGAGGAGAGATGGATGAGCAGGTGAAAGAGTGAAGGTCAAACATCATTCAAAACCAAACACGCTTTCATTTATCAGCTGATGAATCACGTTATACGAGACATTCAGATACGATTATTAATAACGAGATCGTGATGCCGTATGACTTTATATCTGTCATAATCAACTGCTGTTTATGAAAATGATCCTTACAAAAGCACCAGTGGAGCTTCAGCATTTAAAGGGCCAGTGACAAACAATTAATTAAATTTGGGTTTGTTTCAGTGTTATTGTTAACTGCAACTAAAATGTTAAAAATTGAGCTGAAATTAAATTAAATATAAACATTAAATTCAAAACTTAAAATGTTGCCCTGATCACTACCTGAAATAAAACACGTTTCAGCTAAAGTACTAAAATTACATTTAAAAAACTGAAAAAACATTCTAACTAAAAAATAAATAAATAAACCTATGGAAGACATTATGAAAAGATATATAATTAAAATATTTTAAAATATTTCTAAGTAGCTTTTTACTTTGGCTTTCAGCTAGGATTTTTTTTTTGTATGTTTTTTTCTATGTTGTGCTTTATTATTTTTTGGTTTTAAGTTGCATGTTTTGTTATGCATTTTACAAAATGTATATTAATTTTTGTCTTCTGTTTTTATCTTGTTATATTAATAATTTACTTGTTTTCATGTGAAGTGCTTGTTATAATGCAAATTTGCGCATTTTTAGCAGCATTCCTTGTACAACGTGCTATAAAAATTAAATGTATTATATAATAATTATTAATAAAAAATGACAAAAGCACAAAAATACTAAAAATGACACTAAATTAAACAGAAAAGATGAAAAGATCAAAATAAAAGGTCATTCAAAATATTAATAGTAATATATTAATTAATACATAATGTATTCATATATAATAAATAATACTAAAATAACACATAATATCTTAAGTAATTTTACCTGTCAAGTAAATGCATCTTGATTCAAGAATGTTTAGACATTTATACTAGAAAACAAGACAAAAATATTAAGTAAGAAAATCATTTTTTGCAGTGTGATGACAGAATGATCATTTCTGGGTGAATCATCTCTTTAAAATGTGGCTGAATCACCAACAACAGCAGCCTGAACTGTGACTAAACTGCTAATTGGCTATTAGTTAACATTAACTAACCCACACAGCCTCCTCAGTGACATCAGCTGAAAAGGAAGGAAGAAGCAAAATAGAAATAAGCAACTACCAAACGGTCAAAGTGACTCACGTTCAAACAAATCAACACACACACACACACACACTCTATTTTGGCGAGTGATGAGTGTTTGTAATCATCTGAGCTCACAAGAGAGCATAGAGGATTGTGGGATTGCAGTGTTTGGTGACTCTGTTCTTTAATCTGCTTTCAAAGGAAGCGCGTCGTCTGCGGTCGGTTCTGTGTGGCGGATAGTGAAGCCGTTTGACACATGTTCATGTTTCATAACACTTACTGCACTGATGGCCCTGACGCGAGATTCCTCTGACGGCCAGCAGACCCCGTTCACCGGACGCCACCGCCTCAAACACCAGCTAAAACCAGAGACACAGAGACAGAGAGTCAGTTTGAGAGAAACCATCAAACACAACACTTCATTAGCATTAACAGAGATTCACAACAGACACCACACGCAAAACCAGTGTGTTTTCATGCTTTGGTCAGTTTTGAGGTCTGTTTTGCTTCCATATCATGTCTTCTGTCAGACTAGTGGAAAAAACACATACACTATACTGCCAAAAGTATTGGCACCCCCTTCTAATGAACAGGTTTGACTACTTTAGTAAATTCTATGAGTACAAATCTTAATGTTAAAGCATATAATGATATTCTAAGAACTCTTCACCAAACACCA
>CM041807.1:38953955-38956455 GCA_023376895.1 Aspiorhynchus laticeps
ACTGTCAATGAATGAGTCACTGAATCATTCACTGAACCGATTAGAACAAAACAGTGATTCATTAAGGAAAAAAAACTGATTACTGTCTAATGAATGAGTCACTGAATCATTTACTGAACCGATTAGAACAAAACAGTGATTCATTAAGGAACAAACCAAGTTACTGTCTATGATTGAGTCACTGAATCATTTACTGAACTGATTAGAACAAAACAGTGATTCATTAAGGAATAAAACATTACTGTCTATGATGAGTCACTTGAATCGTTTACTGAACCGATTAGAACAAAACAGTGATTCATTAAGGAAAAAAAACAGATTACTGTCAATGAATGAGTCACTGAATCATTTACTGAACCGATTAGAACAAAACAATGATTCATTAAGGAAAAAAACAGATCACTGTCAATGAATGAGTCACTGAATCATTTACTGAACCGATTAGAACAAAACAATGATTCATTAAGGAAAAAAACAGATTACTGTCAATGAATGAGTCACTGAATCATTTACTGAACCGATTAGAACAAAACAGTGATTCATTAAGGAATAAAACAGATTACTGTCAATGAATGAGTCATTGAATCGTTTACTGAACCGATTAGAACAAAACAGTGATTCGTTCAGAAGCAAACCAAGTTATTGTCTATATGTGTGAGTCATTGAATCATTCATGAAGTGTATAGTTTCTTTACCATTTCAAAGCACAAATAATTATTATTTCCAAACAAGTTTCCCAAACACTCCTACTGACCCGTCCATCTCAAATATGCATGTGAAATAAGTGTTTAAATTAAAATTGCAGTTTTTGATTGCATACTTCCCTGATCAAATCAAATAAAAAAAATATAATATATAAATTCGCTCGTCACCTCGACGACCATCGGCACAAGACCACGGGAACCAGACGAGTCCTCTGCACAATCTGACCTGTGTTGCAGCCTGGAATTAAACCACGCCGTCTTTCGGATGAGACGTTAAACCGAGGTCCTGACTCTCTGTGGTCATTAAAAATCCCATGACACTCATCGTAAAGAGTAGGGGTGTAACCCCGGTGTCCTGGCCAAATTCCCTCCACTGGCCCTTGTCTATCATGGCCTCCTAATAATCCCCATCCACTTGATTGGCTCTATCTCTCTCTCCTCTCCACCTGTAGCTGGTGTGTGGTGAGCGCACTGGCGCCGTTGTCCTGTGGCTGCCGTCGCATCATCATGCTGCACACTGGTGGTGGTTGAGGAGAGACCCCCCCCCCCACATGATTGTAAAGCGCTTTGGGTGTACAACAATACACAATAAAGCGCTATATAAATCATTCATTCATTCATTCATTCATTCATTCACGCCATGCTGGTTTGGTCTGTCCAGAGGAGAACTGGCCCCCCGACTGAGCCTGGTTTCTCCCAAGGTGTTTTCTTCATTTCTGTCACCGATTGGAGTTTAGGTTCCTTGCTACTGTCGCCTCTGGCTTGCTTAGTTGGGGACACTTGACTGATTGCACAGACAGTTTTGGAAGAGAGCTGAACTGGATCACTGAATCATCAATGAACTGACTTTAGCTGGAAAATGACTCTGTTATTGTCCTCTTGCATGATTGACAAACTATTTTCCTGTTGACACTGTAACACCGTGTCCTAACTACACGCGACGTGAGAAGATTCCAGTGACAAGTAATTTGGGTGTCCACACTAGACGTAATGCGACACCGCGACGCAACAGAATCAATCAAATATCACAGCCAATCAGAGGCGTGCGTGGGCGGGCTCTCTCTGGAAGCGCACTGCACTCGCAACAAAATGAGTACGTTTATAATCTAATTCATAAGTATTAAACCTTTTAAACATTATTTAATGTACATAGTGAGTGACTGATACCATCTTTGTTATGGAATACACTCGTTGGTTCACAGTTTTAATGTACATCTTTGCTTTTATTTATTTTCAAGATATGAGGTACACTATCTGTTGTTGCTTTCAGTATGGCTATAAATGCCACGCAATATGACATTCAAACTCACATTAGACAAGTTTAACTTTGAATAAAGCACATAATCAGTACCTGAGATTATCTGCTGTCACATAGTTTATATGTTGTTGTTCCAGCCGTGACGTCGTGGAAATAGAAACCGTTTCTAAAATAGAAATTTTGCGTGTTGCTGTCACGGCTAGTTAGGACAAAACTCAGATTAACACGGAAAAGATACCTTTTATCGCATGTCGCGGCACGTGTAGTTAGGACACGGTGTAAAGCTGCTTTGACACAATCAGTATTGTATAAAGCGCTATATAAATAAAGGTGACTTGACTTGATTAATTAAATTATATAAACAAATTATGTTTTATATATTTTATATAAATTAACTAATAAATTAACTGAAAAATTCACTATTATTATTACTATTAATATTTATGATTTTTTTATTTTTTATATTTTTTATTGATTTATTCAATTTAAATGTATTTTTCTATGCATTTTAAGGTAGTTAGGACACGGTGTAAAGCTG
>CM041807.1:38961455-38976455 GCA_023376895.1 Aspiorhynchus laticeps
TTAGTTTATGTCTATATATTTTTATTAGTTTATGTCTATATATTTTTATTAGTTTATTTCTATATATTTTTATTAGTTTATGTCTATATATTTTTATGTCTATATATTTTTATTAGTTTATGTCTATGATTGTTAATTGTTTTCTGTTTTAATAGTTTCATTAATATTTTGAGTTAGTTTTTATTTTTTATATATATAGTTAATTTTTTTTTTTTTATTATTTTTGGAATTTCTTTGTCATTTTTATTAGTTTATGTCTATATATTTTTATTAGTTTATTTCTATATATTTTTATTAGTTTATTTCTATATATTTGTATGTCTATATATTTTTATTAGTTTATGTCATATGTTGTATAAATTGTTTTCCGTTTTAATAGTTTCATTAATATTTTGAGTTAGCTTTTATTTTTTTTATATATATTTTAATTTTTTGTAATATTTAAAAAGTTTGGAAAATTTTAGTCATTTTTATTTAGTTTATGTCTATATATTTTTATTAGTTTATGTCTATATATTTTTATTAGTTTATTTCTATATATTTTTATTAGTTTATGTCTATATATTTTTATGTCTATATATTTTTATTAGTTTATGTCTATGTTGTTAATTGTTTTCTGTTTTAATAGTTTCATTAATATTTTGAGTTAGCTTTTATTTTTTATATATATATTTAAATTTTGTAATATTTAAAAATTTTGGAAAATTTTAGTCATTTTTATTAGTTTATGTCTATATATTTTTATGTCTATATATTTTTATTAGTTTATGTCTATATATTTTTATGTCTATATATATTTTTATTAGTTTATGTCTATGTTGTTAATTGTTTTCTGTTTTAATAGTTTCATTAATATTTTGAGTTAGCTTTTATTTTTTTATATATATTTAAATTTTGTAATATTTAAAAATTTTGGAAAATTTTTGTCATTTTTATTAGTTTATGTCTATATATTTTTATGTCTATATATTTTTATTAGTTTATGTCTATATATTTTTATGTCTATATATTTTTATTAGTTTATGTCTATATATTTTTATGTCTACATATTTTTATTAGTTTGTCTATATATTTTTATGTCTATATATTTTTATTAGTTTATGTCTATATGTTGTTAATTGTTTTCCGTTTTAGTTTTCTTTTTTTTCAGTTAAAGTATATTTTCATCATGAAATTATAAAAAAAATTATATTTATTTTTATTTCAATATAAATTATTTGCTGCCACCGCGAACCACAGAAAACAGATGGATGGATGGATATTTGTTATTTATTTTAGTACATCAAGTTAAACTAAATGAAAATGAATATATTTAAATTAATATTTTATTTTATTTCAGTTAGTTTATTCTAATAACGAAATCATTTATTTTTTCATAATACTATTTTTTCAAGTTTTATTGTAATTACAAAATTATAGTTTGGTAATATTATTTTATTTATGAAAGTTTAATTTAAGGTAAAGTATTTTATGTTTTATTTCAGTTTAAGTTTATTTATGATTTTTTATATTATTTTATTATTATTATTAATTTTAATATAAATTATCTGTTATTTATTTAAGTTTACTTTATGGTTTTAGTTCTGTTGCCATGCTGACATGAAGCATGCAGTAAATAATAAAATAATAATAAATTATTTGTTATTTACCTGAAAAGATGAATTACTCATAAGGCACTCGTAGTAACAATAAAAAGCCTTTAATTAACTGGGCTAAATCATTAACATAATTAAAAAGGTAGATCTACCTTTCTAAAGCCTTCTTCAGGATTCACATCAAGTGTTCAAACAAGAGTTCTTAACCAATTAGTAAGCAATCAAAGACAGCTGGTTAATTAATGGGAGAAGCTAGAGCTTTCCTTGTCTTACAAAACATACAAAAATAATATTTGTTATTTATTTCGTTTATGAAAGCTTAATTTAAGGTAAAGCATTTTATGTTTTATTTCAGTTAAAGTTTATTTATGATTTTTTTTTAATATTTTATTATTATTTTAATTTTAATATAAATTATTTGTTATTTTATTTATGAAAGTTTAATTTAAGGTAAAGCATTTTATGTTTTATTTCAGTTAAAGTTTATTTATGATTTTTTTTGTAATATTTTATTATTATTTTAATTTTAATATAAATTATTTGTTATTTATTTTATATATGAAAGTTTAATTTAAGGTAAAGCATTTTATGTTTTATTTCAGTTAAAGTTTATTTATGAGTTTTTAATATTTTATTATTATTTAAATTTTAATATAAATTATTTGTTATTTATTTTATTTATGAAAGCTTAATTTAAGGTAAACAATTTTATGTTTTATTTCAGTTAAGGTTTAATTATGATTTTTCTTGGTAATATTATTTATTTTAATTTTAATACAAATTTTCTGTAATTTATTAATATTGATAAAAGTTTACTTTATGGTCTCAGTTGTAGTTAAAAACCCTGTAGGCATTATTTATTGAATGTAGGGATATTAACAATATAATAGAGGATCAAAATTCTTAATTGGGTATTAAAATATATTTTAATGTGCATTATATTACCTCGTTGCAACAGCTGTTGTTATTGTTTGCAATGGATTATTAAGTCTAACTTTCAAAACCCTTATGTTGATTTGTGCTATCACACTTTTTATGTTTTTATGAGCCCCTAGTGTTTGTTTGTTTGTTTGTTTATTGTAAGTGTTGTTACAGACACGGTATGTACATGTGTCAGGCTTGTAAATGTTTCAAGAAAATTTAATAAAATAATATAAAAAAAAATGTGAATTGAAGCGCAGGGACATAGGTTTAGTGCAGGATTTAACCATATTAGTAGGGAAAAATAAAGCGTATTAAGAGTCCGATTTTTGTGAAAAGTTCAACATGAGATCTGTTGCAATGATATAATCTAACTCAAAACACTTCAAAACTTTATTGTCTTCAGATTTTATGTAGCTGAGCATCAGCGTTGTATTGTTGTTTTCTAATGTCGATTAAGACACGTATGACATGGTAGGAACTAATGTATGTTTCAAAAAAGTTGTTAACTTTTAGTAGAATCTAATGAAGCGCAGGGAACACAGAGTGTAGGACAGAATGTACCAGGATCTCCAGCTAAGGAGAATCAAAGCTTACTTAAAAAAAAGTGTATGTTCTTTAAAAGATAAATACAACTTATGATCAGCTAAAACTATATCACAATATACAAGATGTCTTAGATTTAGACTGAACACGATCATCTAGATTTCTTGTAAAATTAAAATATTATTGTGAACTTAAATATGTTATCTATAAATAATTTGATTTTTATTAGTAATTATGATTCCTGATACTGTTAAAGATTAGAAATTCCAGAGCTAGCAAAATAAATATTCAGTCTGTAAGATGATTATCTGCTTCCAAAATAAATAGTTTTTTAATACAAATATATATTAGTTACTATGATATTTATAGATATTTATGTATTTATTTAAAATTATAATATATTTATTTAAAGGTTACTACATATTATTTTGAAATATTTATATTATTTATTAATGTATATATTTAATATTAAAATTCTATTAACAAATATATATAATCTTAGTATTATCGGATAATCGATCCAAACATAAAGTTTTGTGCATTAGGTACTGGATTTATACTGATGCATGTGTGTGTAATTTATATAGATAAGATGCCAATAAGTATATATTTTACAGACATATTTACATTATTTAATGTAATATTTAAATCTATTTATTTTTATAATATTTATTTAAACTAATTGTTTCTTACAATATATCATCAATTAAGTAGTTAATTTATTATAATAATGAATATTAACAATATATACATATATATTAAAAAAACTTTTCTTGATGGATTAATATTGCCAGCACTATTGATATATTTATTTGAATGTGACAATTTGGACTAAAATGAATTTTATGTACAATATAATATTATATTTGTGTGTTGTGTGTGTGTGTGATGTGTGTTATTTATGTGTGTGTGTGTGTGTGTGTGTGTGAGTGTGTGTGTGTGTGGTGTGTGTGTGTGTGTGTGTGTGTGGTGACTGTGTGTGTGTTGTGTGTGTGTGTGATGAGTGTGTGTGTTGTGTGTGTTGTGTGTGAGTGTGTGTGTGTGTGTTGTTGTGTGAGTGTGTGTGTGTGGTGTGTGTGTGTGTTGTGTGTGTGTGTGTGTGTGAGCGTGTGTGTGAGATGTGAGCGTGTGTGTGTAAAATTTGAAAGCCCTTTCATCTTACTTTACTTCATTAAATTTACTTCATCATTACTATCTGTAGATGTAAATCTTCAAACACAGATCTGTAAGATCTTTGTTTCCCAATCCCAGCCTCACGTTCCCGATCCGTACCTGCTCCAGACCTGTCTGGACCGGCTGTATATACTGTATAATTACACACACCTCACACGCGGAGCCGCATCGGTGTTATCAGTCAAACACACGCGTGTTCGGTCTTGTCTCGTGTGTTTCCCGTGTGTCTCGATCACAGATTCAGCTGATCTCTCACAGCATCATTCACTCACTAATATCACTGTCTGAGGATCTGCTGAAACTCACAGCCTGGAGAAACGGTTTATTAAAGGGATCGTGCAGCCAAAACACATTCTGTCATCATTTACTCATCCGCATGTCTTTCATGACTTTCATTCATCAACACAAAAGGAGAGAAAAGGAGAACATTTTGAAGAATGTTAAAAAACAGCACCATAGACCATCAAAATATTAAAAAAACTAAACTAAGTATATATGTAATACATATTAGGGATGTGCGGGTCTAGTCGAGTAGTCGACTAAACGGTACAGCTCCTACTAGTCGACACTGAAAACTAATAGTTCGACTACACGAGAGAGAAAAAATAGAATGATATTATATCATTCAAATTACCATCATTTATAACATTACTTTATTTTTAAATACATTTTAAAGAACACTTAAAATAAAACTTTTGAAAAAGAATACATATCAAAATATTTAAATATATAAATATTTTTAAAAGCGTATCTGGGCGGGAACTATAATTTTACTCACATGCGTTTTCTTCATGTCAGTTGCGGCGAGCTCCACGCGACAGACCAGCAAGGTGTGGATTATTTGAATTAGAAGGAAATGGAAACGTTTTGTGTAAACTGTGTAATGTCAAATTGGCTAACAATAACTTTTATCTGGAGCTATGCGTAATCATATTCAATACAGGCATGTGTTAGCTTGGAGTCTAGCCAAAGCCAAATGTCATATACTACAACCTGCCGCTGCGGTCCGGGATCCTATCCGCGCTGTCTATTCCTCTAAACGAAGACCCACTTCGGTGGTGCTGTGGGATTTCCAGGCTCTTTTCAAACTGTCTGCTTGCTTGTAGTTATCTCTCTGTGTGCTTGTGACTTCGAGCGCGAGCGCGTTTTGCAGAATCGCCTCTAGTCCCGTCTTTCGCCAGACCTTGTTAACATGTTAAATTCACTGAACAAATGCGCACGATCTGAGTAAGTGAAACGAGCTTTGTTTTGTTTTTAGACAATATAGCCAACATGAAGTACATTTTTAAAAGCCGTTTTAATGCTATTCCTTGATAAACTTTCCTATTGTTTTAAACTTTTGTTTTAATATGCGTTTTAATATGTTGGCTAACGTTATATGAAAATGAAGTATTCTGTCAGTCTATTGATTGATTTTCAATTTCTGCATTGCTCCAGCTAATCTGAATAAATAAGCTATGCACTGGTTTATGAAGAGTGTATGCTCTCCCTTTTTTCTGTTTAACGTCCGCCTAAAATTAATTGATGATAACGCGAGGCAAGCATATGGCATAATCGTGACCTATTTTTAGCAGAATTCATTGAGGGATTTGACAGTGTGATTCAAAGATTAAGTATTTCAACTGTTTGCTGTTATATAGACACAAGCACAGTTTTGTTGTTTTTTTTTTGCCGTTTTTTGGGGGGTTTCTAGCTTTTAGACTAGTCGACTAGTCGGATACAAAACTTCCGTTTAAACGACAGTCAAATTAGTCGTAGCGCACATCCCTAATACATATATATATAAACATAATATATTTAATTAATATTAATGACAATAATCGTTAATAAATAACTAATTATATAGTTTTATTAATTGTGCAGTATATAATCAAATTAATTCATATTAATTGCATTTAAATTAATAATATATAATATGTATTTACTTTTTTTTGTTAAATTAATTGTAATATTTATATATACACATATGCATAAATATATATATATATATATATATATTTTTTTTTTTTAAATATAGAAAAATATTATATTGAATTATATATATATATATATAAACAATATATTTAATTAATATTAATGACAATAATCATTAATAAATAACTAATTATATAGTTTTATTAATTGTGCAGTATATAATCATAATTAATTCATATTCATTTTATTTAAATCAATAATATATCATATGTAATAATTTTTTTTAATTAACAAAACTGATTGTAATATTGTAATATATATACGTATATACACACACACACAATTTTTTTTAAATTAAATATACACATGTAAAAACGTGTGTTCCACAGAATAAAGTCATGTGTTTGTCTGAGTAAATAATGATGGATTTCTGTGTGAAGTGACCCCTGCGTTGGTCAACACACATCTTGAAGAGTTATCAGGTCAGTGATGACAGCGGTTCAACGTTCCTGTAATCTCATCACTAACGAGCAGCTGCTCTTTCATTAGCGACGGTCCGACAGCGACTCTGACTCGTGTGAAAGCAGCTGAAGAAAGAGCAAGACTCGAGCTCCATCACATGTGACGTGCCACAGATCGAGCAGCGAGACGTTCGTCTGAGATAAACGACAGCAGACTGATAACAGAGACGGAATGAAACCTTCCCGTAAATACCAGCGCTCCCGTAACTGTTTGATTGAGTTATTCTGACGGCACATGATCACAGAGACACAATCACACCAGACACGACACATCTGAGACATCTATAATATAACATATCACAAGCATATAATATAATAAATCAGCTGGAGTGATTCCTGCTGGAGATTCCTAGTAATTCATCATCATCAATAAATCCATGCCAAAAACAACTTGCACAGTATTTTTTTTTATAATATTATTTATTTTTATTTCAATATAAATGATTTGCTGCCACCGCGAACCACGGAAAACAGATGGATGGATAGATATTTGTTATTTATTTTAGTACATCAAGTTGTAAAGTGAAAAAATATATTATTTATTATTTTATTTTAATAAAATCATTTATTTTTTCATTATATTATTTTTTAATCTTTTATTGTAATTACAAAATGATATTTTGGTAATATTTATCTGTATTTGTTATTTATTTTATTTATGAAAGTTTAATTTAAGAAAAATGTATCTGTTTTATTTCAGTTAGAGTTTATTTATGATTTTTTTTTCTAAAACAACTTACGCTTAACTGTCTGAATGTCATTCAGTCAAAGCACCTCATGCACAAACACTTTACTATGGAACCCCGTCTCCGCCACTGAATAAAAAATTAAAAAGGTCATTGTTAATTGCAACTTTATTTCTCAGAATTGCAACTTTATTTCTCAGAATTGCAACTCTATTTCTCAGAATTGCAACTCTATTTCTCAGAATTGCAACTTTATTTCTCAGAATTGCAACTTTTACTCAGAATTGCAACTCTATTTCTCAGAATTGCAACTCTATTTCTCAGAATTGCAACTTTATTTCTCAGAATTGCAACTTTATTTCTCAGAATTGCAACTTTTACTCAGAATTGCAACTCTTATTTCTCAGAATTGCAACTCTATTACTCAGAATTGCAACTCTTATTTCTCAGAATTGCAACTCTTATTTCTCAGAATTGCAACTTTATTTCTCAGAATTGCAACTTTATTTCTCAGAATTGCAACTTTATTTCTCAGAATTGCAACTTTATTTCTCAGAATTGCAACTTTATTTCTCAGAATTGCAACTTTATTTCTCAGAATTGCAACTTTATTTCTCAGAATTGCAACTTTTACTCAGAATTGCAACTCTATTTCTCAGAATTGCAACTCTATTTCTCAGAATTGCAACTTTATTTCTCAGAATTGCAACTTTATTTCTCAGAATTGCAACTTTTACTCAGAATTGCAACTTTATTTCTCAGAATTGCAACTTTTACTCCGAATTGCAACTCTATTTCTCAGAATTGCAACTCTATTTCTCAGAATTGCAACTCTATTTCTCAGAATTGCAACTCTATTTCTCAGAATTGCAACTCTATTTCTCAGAATTGCAACTCTATTTCTCAGAATTGCAACTTTATTTCTCAGAATTGCAACTCTATTTCTCAGGATTGCAACTTTATTTCTCAGAATTGCAACACTATTTCTCAGAATTGCAACTTTATTTCTCAGAATTGTAAGTTTATATCATGCAATTCTGACATTATAACTCGAAATTGTGTGTTTCTGTCACACAATTGAGAATTGATAAATAAAACCTCACAATTACCTTTATTTATTTTTTTCATTCAGTGGCAGAAATGGGCTTCCATACTTTACAATCCAAATATCTGACAGACAGAAGTTTGAAATATTACAAAAACAGATGTTGAACATGAAAACAAAATCCAGCGCGGAATTGTAATCCATTACTGTTTACAAATTACATCACGGAAAGTAGTTAGTAATGTAATCTGTTGGATTACACACATTATGAAATGTATTCTGACTACTTTTAGAATTAGAATACATTATGAATAATTTACTGCCGTTGTGTGAATAATATGTGATCTATAAAAAGTAACTGTAGTCTGATTACAAGCATTTTAAAATGTAATATAATCTAATTACAGGTACTAAATTTTTAGAATCAGATTACATAATCCGGATTACATGTAATCAGTTATTATCCAGCACTGACAGAAGCTGCTAAATGGGACTGAAGGGAGACTGTACATACTGTATAAATACACACACGCTGCAGTTTAACGTCCCTCAGATGTCAGACCGCATATTTACCCATAATCCTCTGACATGCTTTCAGCGGGTTTATGTATCTACATGTGCGATCCTCAATCTGCTGTCTATAATCATCCTCATCATCAAAGCCTCTGCTCTTCATCAGTCAGCTGACGTCTTTATTTGATGGCAGTTTCTCCTCCTTGAGTTCAAAACACTACACAAGCTTCTCATAACTCTGGAAGCGCTGCTTTGTTCCTCACCTTCATCTTCAAGCAGCTCTGATGTTTGTTTGATTTAGTCAGACGCAGCAGCGAGAGACGAGCGTGATGAGGAACAAAACGGCCATATGGACTTTCACAGAGAAGCGCTTGAGTTAAGAGTGGAAAGATGGGAAAACACAAGGTCACAGCTGAGAACCGAGCATTTATGACTGATACGGGAAACTGATCACCTGATCATGAGAGCTGTGTGGTTACTAAGAGATCAGACGCACCGTATTTACCTGCTGGACCATTAAACAGTAGGGTTGTGACGGTGAGGAAATTTTCCCACCGGTTAATCGACGTGTGACAACACCGATAATACCGGTATTACCGTGGGGGGGGTCGTTTGAGTTTTCCCTCTTTTCCTAGCTTTCCTTCGGTTTTAAATAGCCTGTAAGCGCCATGCACCTGTTACTTTCACTTTTAAATTCACGGCAATTCGGCGTCAAGCAGTTGTTTGTTTTTAGTTCGTTTGAGTTTTCCCACTTTTCCTCACTTTCCTTTGCTTAAATAGCTTATAAAAGCCCCGTTCGCGTTTTACTTTCATTTTTAAATTAGCGGCAATTCTGCATCAATTGCTTGAATTCAATTCAAGCAACAACAAAATACAATGTAGAACAAAGAACTTTTAAAAAACAAATAAAAATACACCATGCTATATGCCTAATATAAAATAACAAATAACTTATAAAGTTTAAATAGGTATACAAAACTAAAAATCAGTAAAGAATGAGGAACAGATAATTATGAAATGTAGAACATTTATTAGCAAAACGAATAAGAAAGTTTGGAGGCACGGACGGCATACGCCTTTATGTAAAATAATGGGGGGAAATATGCACAGTTTAAATAAAATAAAAATCAGCATACTGTGGAACCAAAAAATGAGAAACGAATGTTTTAAAAAACTTCCATTATCACTTAGATCAGTGGTTCTAACGAATCCGTCACGAATCCAGATGCGGTCCACCATGCTGAATGTTACAGTCTATGTGCTGAACACAATTAAAAAATAACTTTCAGTTTTACAGTTCATTTTAGTTTTTACATTAATTAAAACATTTACTAAACAAATATAAGCTATAATGTTATGTAAAATAATTTAGTTTTTCATATATTATTTTCAGACATGAGCAGATCTATGTACTCACGTAATTAATGTTACGCATTTAACGAACACTTACAAGCGCGCACTTTGGCAGAATTCAATTCAAATAGTCATCAGCAGCCATTAGTTCTGTAAAACTGAGCATCAGAATGAACAAATTTGTTAAGGGAGAAAACGAAATGTGGTAAACGCCAGCGAAGGAACGCATTCAAACAAGAATAGCATCATCAGCAGCAGTGAAGAGAGTGCTGGACTCTCGGTTCGCCCCGCGCCACTCACTTGAAGATGTTCAGGTAAAAAGAAACACCCAGCAATCATCCTTAATTACAGACATGTGGCGAAACATCTCTAGAGAGAACCTCAGATTATTAAACTCGAAAATGCTTTCCATATTTGGATCAACATAGGCTACATTTGTGAACGCACACTTTCTGCAGTGTTGCTTCCGCGCGCGTCTTACAGACTGCGACGTCATTGTGCTGTTACTCCTTTCGAGCAGAATTTTACAAAATTGGTCAGCTCCCGACAGCATCAGGTGTTTTATTAATGGTGAGTAGAATTATTTATTTATTTACTTATTTATTTCAATAAATGTAATCATTTAGATATCAGAATATTTAGGCTATAAATAATATTATAAATCTGGTTGGTTTGTATTGATGACGTAATATGTAAATGACATGCGTGCAGCCCGTGATAGACTTGCACTTGGACCATAGTGCGGCCCGGTGGAAAAAACGGTTGAGAACCACTGACTTAGATTAATGGCAGAAGTCAACAGGCTTTTCAAAATCCAAAATATTTTTAAAACAGGCACTTTTACATTTCGTTTTGAAACTCTTCCGCTATCGTCGTGTCTGTCTCACCTCACTCTTCTCGTCAGTCAGCTCGACTCACTCTCCTCATGTGTGATAAATGAAATCTGATCTGAGATGCGCGACTGTCGTTCGTTCGGTGTGCTGCATTCAGCAGCCGCGTTCAGTTTTAATTGTAGTGTCCTCTAACTGAACTAAATGATTTTTATTACTATAAAAAAAATCAAAATGACGGTGTGGGACGGTGCAAGTGACGTAAACGGTGTTGCGCTTAACACCGGTATCACCGCCAACACCGTCTATCGCGGCAAGCCTATTAAACAGGTGCAAAAAAATCCCATAGACACCTACAGACCAGATCACAGGCACTCTTCTCACAGCGGACTGCACCAAGATACCCTAGCAACCACCCAGTACACCCTGGCAACCACCTAGAACCCCTTAGCAACCACATAGAAACCACCCAAACACACTTTGCAACCAAGCAGTGCACCCTAGCAACCACATATCAATCATCTGGAACATCCTAGCAACTGCCCAGAAAGTCCTAGAAACTACATAACAAGCACTAATACACCTTAGCAACCACCAAAACCTTTTAACAACAACACTAAAACAACTACAGTACAGTACACCCTAGCAACTACAAAAAACACCCAGAACCCCCTAGCAACCACCCTGTACACCCTAGCAACCATATAGCAACCATGTAGAAACACCTTAACAATAACGCTGAAACCACTAAAGTACAGTACACCCTAGCAACCACATAAAACAACACCCAGAACCCCCTAGCAACCACCTAGAACCCCTTAACATCAACATGGAAACAACCACAGTACAGTACACCCTAGCAACCACATATCATTGATCTGGAACATCCTAGCAACCGCCCAGAAACTCCTAGAAACTACATAACAACCAGCAATACACATGGAAACAACTAAAGTACAGTACACCCTAGCAACCACATGAAAAAATAGAACCCCTAGAAACCACCCAGTACGCCCTAGCAACCACCTAGAACCGCTTAACAACAACACTGAAACAACTACAGTACACCCTAGCAACCACCCAGTATACCCTAGCAACCACATAAAAAACACCCAGAAACCCCTAGCAACCACATAAAACCCCTTAACAACAACATAGAAACAACTACAGTACACCCTAGCAACCACATAAAAAACACCCAGAACCCCCTAGCAACCACCCAGAACACCCTAGCAACCACCTAGAACCCCTTAACAACAACACTGAAACAACTACAATACAGTACACCCTAACAACCACATAGAAACCACCCAGTATACCCTAGCAACCACATAAAAAACACCCAGAACCCTCTAGTAACCACATAAAACCCCTTAACAACAACATAGAAACAACTACAGTACAGTTCACCGTAGAAAGTATGTAAAAACCCCCAGAACCCCTTAGCAACAATATATAAACAACCCAGCACACCCTAACAACCACATAGCAACCACCCACAACACATTAGCAGTGTGGCGGCGAGTTTCTTCACATTTTCTTGAGAAAATATAAAAGTACCCTAGTAAAAAATACATTTATTTCATACTATGTATAGTTAAAATCTATTAACATATTTACTGACACATATCTCGAGACTTATTAATATAAAAATTATAATGAAACTTTATTTGGCGTAGTATTTGTGCACAACACACATTTCTTAATATTAAGTCTAAAATGTGTTTTAATGTCACTTTTGATGAGAATTGTATGGTCTTTAAATGCAAAATATTTAAAGTGTACTTGCAATAGTCCCACTTTAGCACAATCAAATATACTAAGCATATCTTTAATAGTACTTAAGCACTAGTTCAGCACAATTAAAGTGCATTAAGCATAAAACGAGTTGTTACGATGTAGCAGACTTTAAGTATACCAGTTTAGTATACTAAAAGTACAATTGCAGGGCATTTTATTAAGTACATAAATATGAAAATGTATTTGTAGTATACTTAGCATGAAATAAAAGTATTTCAAATGCATTTAAGTATATTTATTTTTCACTAAGCTATAGATTGTTTTGTTTTGTCTTTAACAAGAAGATTTGAAGAATCTAAGCAACAGCAAACAGGCAACAGTCAGCATGATTCAATCAAACCGTGTCAGTACTTTGAAAGTCAAAAGTTTTGAAGTTGCTTCTCCAGAAGCTGCTGAATCACATCAGCGTTCATTTCATCTGCATTGATCTCTGTGAATTATGGGATGGCAGATCTTGTTATGTTTGGCCTACTGTACAAAGTTACAAGATGAAATTGAGTTATAGCGGCAGGAGAGTCATGTTAACGCACCTTCCTGCTTCATTATGGTTTCACGGCTGAGTTAATGCACTCGTCTCATATCAGCTATCAGCTTCTGGGAGATGTTGAGTGGAAGCGGCTCCTGAAGAAATGCGCTGTAAGGTAATTACGCTCGCGCGGCGTATAATGGAGCTGCAGACACACACCTGCCGCGTGTCGTTTGTGTAACTCGTTAGAGACGGACTAAACGCTTCATCCGGCTGCAATCTGCTGATGATTTCTCTGCTGACAGTGTCTCAAACACACCGCTGCATTAACATTAGTTAATACCATGTCTTTCTGGACATTTACCACGGTAACGCTCCCTTACGAAACAGTACTGCATTAATACCATTGTACAGTGTTGTATCAGAGGGTAATACTATGGTACTTTGAAATACACCATGTGTAATACATACACAGTGTTGTTATCATTTACTAGAACTAAAAATATTCAATATATTTTTTGTTATTGAAATAGTTGATTTTTATATTATATATATATATATATATATATATATATATATAACATATATAATATATACATATATATAATATATACACATACATACAACATATACACACATATATACACATACATATATACACACATATATATATACACTATATATACACACATATAATATATACAATATATACATACACATATATACACAATATAATATATTTATAAAACTTTAAAAAACTAAGACATTTGAAATGTTGCTTTGATTAAAAAACTAAAAAAATAAATAATAATTAATTAAAGTTAAATTAATTAAAGCTAAATATAATTGTTAAAAAATATTTAAAATATGAATAATAGTATATAATAAAATAGTAGAATAATACTGCATAGTGCATGTACAAAAATACTTTTTGGTTATTTTTTGTTTAAAAAATTAAATTAATTAAATTAAATATTAGAATTTAGAAAAAATAGAAATGTTGCCTTGGCAACTAAAGGAAATAAAACAAGTTTAAGTACTAAGATTACTCAAACTAAAAGTGAAATAGTAAAATTACTAAATTAGAAATATTAAAAAATGACTGAAGCAAATAACAAAATGACTAAAACCTAAACTAATATTGAAATGAAAACTGAAAATATAAAAATAAAACCAAAATATTAATAATAGTAATTTTCATTACAAATATGAATAATAATTAATATTTATAATAGTAAATAATGGTAAAATAACACTGAATGGTACATGTACAAAGTACCATGGTACTTTTTGGCTTTATCATGGTTTTTCTGGACAAATAAAATGTAGATACCATGTTTTTGGTCATACACCATGGTAAAACCATGATATTCACTGAAATACCCATGGAATGTGGAATATGAATGTAGTCTGATAGCATCAGCGTCGGATGCAAGAGTGGATCTGAAGTTAGTCTGCGCTGAGATTGATTTGCACTGAATCATGCTGCGAGAGGACCTGTTTGAAGACACCCGCAGATAACCAGAGAGCGGCTCAGAGACCTTCGACCCGTCGGCGTCGTTAAAGAGGAAACATCGTTAGAGCACAGACGATTCTGAAAGCACATTATAACGGGATTGTTCTATAATTCAATCGGC
>CM041807.1:38981455-39019008 GCA_023376895.1 Aspiorhynchus laticeps
ATTAATAAAATATTCATACTAGAATAATAAAGTTACACAAATAAAATTAAAAATAATTTGAAAAAGTATTTAAATGTTTTTTAATTATTATATTCATATGTATTAATATATTCATAAAAATGATACAATTAAAATAAACAAAATAAAATAAATATTTATTAATAATATCATCAATATTTATAATGAATATACTCATGAAAATTAATATTAAACAAACATTTAGCAAAATAAATAAATGAATTAATGCATATTAATATTTATTAATCATATATTAAAAGTTATTATTCAAAATATTAAACTAATATTAAAAGGCAAAAATAAAAATCAAATGAGATATTAGCTTCCATATGAAATCAGGAAACTTAATACTCCTTTTAATACTCCTAATTTCCTGATTTCATTTGGAATCTAACATGTAATTTGAATTTTTATGATATATATATTTTCATAATTCAGAATGTTCTGCATTTCAAGAAGGTAAAAAATATAAATAACAATTAAATATTAATATTAATAATATGTTAATAAAAAAAATGCATTATTAAAAATATTTAAAGAATATTAATATTAAACATAACTAAAAATACACATTAGCTTCCAAATAAAATCAGGAAATGAATAGCCTTTTTAAGGAAAGCATATGCAGCATATGATCGAAGTAAGTCGTACACAATCACAACTTGGTCAGGCCGAAATCTCACGTACAGTAAGAGAAAATCATCACGTACCACAGAAGATAAAGCCACGGATGCAAATGTCCTCTCCCACAGAGGTAAGAAACAACATAATTCTAGTATTTTACTGTTTCTTTGCCTCTTACCAAGAAAAATAGAGGCAATTTAGTCTTTTGTGCATGAATAGCTCATCTGAGGTAATTTGTGTGTGAGTCAAACTCCTGTAATTCCAGCCTTTCTTTCTTTATTTCCAGCGATTTCATTTCACCACGAGTCTGTTCCTGCCCAGGTGGCACATCAGCATCTTCTCCCCTTTGTCTTCTTCGCTCTAATGGCTTCCATGAATGATGTGAAGACGTCTGCCAGATTCTGGAGGAGCCCATCTGCTTCCTGTGAGGCCAAACACTTCCTGTAGACGCGATACGACTGATCCCATCTCAAGACAAACGCCTTCAGACTATCAGAGTCTTCATTATCTCTTCATTACTTAAGATCAGATGATCAGAGGGTTTACTGATATATGTGACCCTGGACCACAAATAAGGGTCAATTTTTTTAAATTGAGATGCATGCATCTGAAAGCTAAATAAATAATCTTTCCATTGATGTATGGTTTGTTATGATAGGACAATATTTGTAAATCTGGAATCTGAGGGTGCAAAAAAATCTAAATATTGAGAAAATCACCTTTAAAGTTGTTCAAATGAAGTTCTTAGCAATGCATATTACTAATCAAAAATTAAGTTTTGATATATTTACGGTAGGAAGTGTACAAAATATCTTCATGGAACATGATCTTAATATCCTAATGATTTTTGGCATAAAAGAAAAGTTGATAATTTTGACCCATACAATGTATTGTTAGCTATTGCTACAAATATACCTGTTACTTATGACTGCTTATGTGCTCCACGCCACTTCATAATGTCATAATTTGGAGAGGATATTTTCAGAACTAGTCAAAGTTTCTACCAGTTTGGAATAATTCAGATTTGTTTAATGTTTCTAAAAGAAGTCTCTTCTGCTCACCAAGGTGGCATTTATCTGATCAAAAATACAGTAAAAAAAATATTATTACATTTAAAAATACCATTTTGTATGTGAATATATTGTAAAATGTAATTTATTCATGCGATAAAAGCTGAATATTATTAGATCACATACATTTTACTGGATCAAAAATACAGTAAAAAATGTGAAAAAAATATTTGAATTTAAAAGGACTGTTTTCTATTTAAATATATTGTAAGATGTCATTTATTCCTGTTATGCGAACTTTAATTTTATTCAATCAAATACATTTTACTGGATCAAAAATACAGTAAAAATTTAAAATTATTATTAATATTAAAAAAGTTTTTCTATTTGAATATATTGTAAGACGTAATTTATTCTGGTTATGTGAAGCGGAATTTTCTTTGATAAAAAAAATAAATTTTACTGGATTGAAAATACAGTAAAACCGTGAAATATTATTCAAATTTAAAAGAACTGTTTTCTGTTTGAATATTCTGTCAAATGTAATTTATGCATGTGATCAAAGCTGAATCTTATTTGATCAAATACATTTTACTGGAATAAAAATACAGTAAAAAAAGTGAAATATTACCGTTTAAAAGAACTGTTTTTTCATTTGAATATATTATAAAATGTAATTTATTCATGTTATGCAAACCTACATTTTCAGCAGCCATTACTCTAGTTATTCAAAAATCAAAAACCGTGATACACTATTATTCAAAAGTTTGAGGAAAGTAAGATTTTAAAAAAAGAAATCAATATGTTTATTCAAGGACGCATTAAATAGATCAAAAATGACAGTAAAGACATTTACAATGTGACAAAATATTTCTATTTCAAATAAATGCTGTTCTTTTGAACTTTCTATTCATCTGTGAATCCTGAAAAATAAAATGCATCACAGTTTGCACAAAAATATTGTGCAGCACAACTGTTTTCAACATTGATAATAATCAGAAATGTTTCTTGAGCAGCAAATCAGCATATTATTATGATTTCTGAAGATCATGTGACACTGAAGACTGCAGTAATGATGCTGAAAATACAGCTTTGATCACAGAAATAAATTACAGTTTAACACATATTCACATAGAAAACAGCTGTTTTACATTAGAATAATATTTCAAATTTTTACTGTATTTTTGATCAAATAAATGCAGCTTTGGTGAGCAGAAGAGACTCTCAAAAACATTTAAAAGCTGCTCATGACGGTGTTCAGATGACACAGACTCTGTCCTACAGACAACATCTCCTGTTAAAGTGAATAAAGAAACGCTTGCATTCAGAAGTAATTCCCTAAAAGGGTCAAAAAGTGACCTTTGATCTCTGGACCAGCAGAAGAGCGAAACCACACGCTTCTGCTCTTCAAAGTTGCCTTATGTTCACCTTCAGCAGAGGAAATCTCAGCTTTTCCCGCTGATTTGATTTGCGTCTGCTCTCTCCGGCACTAAGTGGATGATTTCCAGACGCTTTCGGACACTCGGAGACGCTCAGGTGCGGATGAAGAAAGAGACGTTCTTAGATTTGTTCAATAATGAGGTGTTTTTCAGAGTCTGTGTCTCTTTCAGCGATCCATCACGGCCTTGTTAGCGCTGAACTCTAACGGGTGGCGTCCAGACGCGGCGCTGACTACGGCTCGTTAGCAGCAGCCCATAAAAGCCTCTGTTATCACTGAAACAATTGCATTCTTCAAAGCGATTAGAAATAATTGCCTGGAGACGTCTAACGCCTTCACACAGACGTCCATCTGCAAACACAACACTTGGAGGAAAAATGTAGGGCGGGGCTTGATGATATTCATCAGGACGCGATTGGATAGTGAAAAAGTGGGCGTTGCCCAACATTAAATATTTCAGTATTATTAAGAATTATTGAAATCAAACTGATTGGAATTGAGATGCAAACAGAACACAGAAAGATTAATTTGAGGAATTAAAACAAACTGGGATTTAAAGATATGCCTTTAATGAGTTTTAAATAAAGAAGCAAAGTTTGTCAAGAGATAACTCTTTATCATATAGATTATAAATACATAACTAAACATTTTAATAAAATATATTTATTATTTACATATTTTAATTTATATAAAAGTTTAAAAAAAAATTATTAACAATAATAATACTAATGTAGAGAGATAGATATATCTTTATAATATAAATAGTTCATTAAATATTTAAATAAAATATTTTATTTATACATATATAACCATTTTTATATACTTTTTTATATTTCAGTAATAGAATTCAGTAATAACCATTACTAATATTATTATTATTAGTTTGTCAAGAGATAGAGATAACAGTTAATAATGTAAATAAATCTAAAAATATACAGTAATATTTTTTAATATATATATATATATATATATATATATATATATACATATACACACACACCTTTATAATATTGAAATAATAATAATCAAAATAATAATGTCAAGAGACAACAGATAAATCTTTATAATATAAATAAATTATAAATATATAATTAAACATTTAAATGAAATATTACATATTATATATACATTTTTTATATAATTTTTTCAATAATATTATATTATACTGTATTATATATAATGTTTGTCAAGAGATAATAGAGATGACAGTTTATACATGTAAATAGATTCTAATTATATAATTAAATATAAAAATTAAATAGTATATACTTATTATACTTAACTCAAATTCCTAATAATGAATGAATTATTAATGATCTGAAATGTAGCCGGTGCTTCAGTTGTAGACGGCTGATTCTGCGCTTGCTTGTGTTTTATACGTCTGCGCAGGAACACGAATCTCTGACAGGCGACGATTTAGAGAGACGTGACCCTGCAACAAATCACCTCTCCAACAGGAACACAGGGCATCCCAGCATGCACCGCTTCAGCTTCATTCTGTTCTAATCAATCCCAGCAAACAGCATCTCAAGCTGAGCGCCATAAAGACATAATGTGAGTCCGAGGCCTGTTTGTAGGGATTGGCTCCAGCAGATACGAGCCATAAATTGATACAGCGCCATAAATGGATATTTAATTAATACGGCGGCGAAGCGGGATGAAATAGCGGCGCGGGAGTTTCATTACACGCGTGTCGAGAGCTTTACCGCCGGCCATAATTCTCCAGAGCCGAGCGAACGCTGGATTGAACAGCCTGCCGCTGGGCTCCATTCGGCTCCGGCACGACGCTCAGAGCCAGAAATCAGAGCGATTTCACCGCCGTCACGAGCGTCTAATTCAATCCGGCCATATTCCTCCTAAAGTCCTGCAGAGATGAAGCAGGTCTGAAACCACCATTCTCATCCGTTCTCATATAATCCACAGCAATTGGCCTGTAAATACCGGGATTATGATGGAACGATGGGATTGATTTCATCCTTTGTGTTTTTCTACACGGTGTTCAGCTGCTTCTCTACAGGTTCTTCATATCAGTGTCCTATTCTTCAAAGAAAGAGTTAACCCAAAAATCATAGTATTATTATTATTATTATTTTATGAACCAATATTATTTTAAATAATTTTTTTACCAGTGTGGAGAAATAGCATCTCAACATATTTAATATATTAAATTTTATTAATATTTAAAAAAAAATATATATATATAAAAAATTAAATAAAATAAAAATGTTTGTTTATTTATTTTAATTTATTATAACTGTGTAAAAATATCTCATCTCATCAATATATTAAAAAAATTACATTTGCATTAACATTTAAAATATTAAATATATTATTATTATTATATTTTTAATAATTTTAAAATAAAAATGTAAACAATAACTTTCATATATTCGGTATTTCAACTATAAAATAGTAGGTTTTGGAACAGATGTTCTAAATATCAATTATTGCATTATTATTTTGTTCACTTTACTGCTACTACTTTAATTATTATTATTTTTTATTTCTTTTTTTAAACCAGTTTAGAAGAACACATTGTCTTAATAAAATTTCATTAATAATAATAATAAATTATAAAAATCTATAATAATATATAAATTAATAAATAATATAATTAATTTCTAAATTATTATTATTAATAATATTATTAATATTATTGTTATTACTATATTATTATTACTACTATTTTATGAGCCAGTGTGGAAGAACACCTAATTTCCCAGAAAGCCATTTCATCTTTTACTCCAATAAAAATCTGATTCAAACGTGTTGTGATCAGTTCATTTATGAAGTGTGATGGAGTCGATCCTCATATTCAGCTGTCAGCGAGTGAAACGCTTCTCAAGAAACGAGTGGAAACATCTGGGCATAAACACGAGGGGCGTGGCCTGTTCACCGGGACCCGCCCTCTCGGCCCGGTCGCCATGGAGACAGCATCTGGAGTTCCCTGAGACTCTCCAGTGCTGCTGTGGTACATGTTAGGAGAAAACTCTTCATATCAAGAACTGCTAAAAAGATCTTAATGTTACATATGGATCAGTGTCCTAATTCTTTAAAAAAAAAAAAAAAGTTCACCCAAAAATCAAAAAGCCCCATTAAAGTATCATAACAATAAGTCAAATCACATTTAGTTCTATAGCGCTTTATACAATACAGATAGTTTCAAAGCAGCCTAACATTATTATTATTATTATTATTGTTATATAGTTGTTGTTGTTGTTAATAATTATTTTATTTATTTTATTAACCAGTGTGGAAGAACACCTAATTTCTCATTCACTATTAATATTATTATTTTTTTATTATAATATATAATTTATTATATTAATAATAATTTAATTTATTAATAATAATAATTTAAATGATTTAATTTAACAATTTAATTAATATTTCTAGTTAAAACTTACAATAATTATATGCATTTATTTAAAATATTATTATTTAAAACATTTATATAATAACATTTTTATAAATAATAAATAAATATACAATATTTTACTTATACGCTAGAATATATTTGTGTAACTAGAAAAGGTTGTCACTGAAATCCGTCTGTAAAAGCGTTTTTGTCTGTAATCAGACGAGAGTAGTTTTGAGCTGCAGGGAGGCTTTCACACACTGTACATAATAAAACATGATTTGAAAAAGCCATGCATTTGTTTGTTTTAAGTGCAAACAAAGGAGGAAAAACACAAAGCAAATGCACCAAATCAATGCATTTCTGCTGCTTTACGCTCCTAAACATGAGGTGGATCACCCACAGGCCCGATCCAATCACCCACGGACCGAACGATTCGGCTGACCGAGGCGTTTATTGAGTTTATTGAGTACTAGAGTCTTTACCAGGGGTCCGTTCTTCGTACGTCGCTAACTCAGTTAGCTGGATTTGATTGTTGCCGATTTCGCTTGATCTTGGATCATTTGGTTCTTCGAAGCTCATCCTGGACTTGCTGTCATAGCAACAGGTCCGTAAGCTTAAACCTGCTCGGGAGCAGCTTATTTCATGTAAACAGGATTAGATCGCGTCTTTTTAAGCAGAATTGATACTTAAAATCTGTCACAGCAACTGCTACTTTATTATAAGAGTACCCTGCTGGTCCAGGGACAATCATTTAAAATAAAAATAATTTAAAAATGAATTTGAAAATAAGATAACAATGTTGTGAAGTCTATAACACTATAGACACAGCCATGCATTGATTTGAGTGATCACAGATATTATGGGAGGGCTTGATGGAGCGCAGGAGATGCAGATAACATGATCTTTAAGAAACTGTAATTAATGCTGTCACGTAACAAATCTGTTTCAAAGATAAAATTAAATGAATAGCTAATTACAACACTGAAGTAAAAATGTAAAGCCTACACAAATGCTAGAAATCATGAATATAAATAATTGGGAACCATGTAAAAAAAATTACAAATAAATTAAAAACATTTCATTTATCTATTATAACATTTATGTAGTTTTATTCGCTTGGCTGTTTCCTTATAAAAGTCCAGAAATTTGTCAACTTTTCCGTCAGGTGTCTTTTTTAATGATATGATGTCATTACGTTGCTGTCTTGCCGCCAGCCAATCACTGCGCTGCTGATCGTTCCGTCAGCCAATCACTGCGCTGCTGATCGTTCCGTCAGCCAATCACTGCGCTGCTGATCGTTCCGTCAGCCAATCACTGCGCTGCTGATCGTTCGTAGTACTTCGAGTATTTCGAGTACATCATGCCCTTTTCGGGGAACACGAGAACGCGCCGTAATCTTAGACAACTTAATCCAGATATTTTAATCTAATACGCAAATTCGTTTGAAGAACCAAATTAGCCAGAGATCAGTTATCAGGATTAGAAGATCTGGCATCTTTCAAATCATCTCAGATGTAATAAGCGAGGTACGAAGAACGGACCCCAGGTCAAGAAAATATGATCATATTACCCCAATTTTACAATCTCTGCACTGGTATGAGAAGACCGAACACCTGAGAACAGATGATGCTGGCCCTCAAACAACATACAAAACTACCAAACTTTGCTATAAGTTTAATATATAATCATTGCAGTTAATAGTGTTCACCGTCCGTTTGATTACGTGTAATTTGTAACTAACTGCATGATTTTTACTGTACATTTCTGCCATAGTCACCACTAATAACCTACTCCTAAATATAATATAGAAACCTAATATTTTCTGTAAAGCTGCTTTGCAACGATTTGTATCGTGAATACAATGATTGCATAAATTACATTTGACAATATTTAAACAAAAAACAGTTCTTTTAAATTTTAATAATATTTCACATTTTTACTGTATTTTCAATCCAGTAAAAAAAAAAAAAATTATCAAAGAAAATTCAGCTTCACATAACCGGAATAAATTACATCTTGCAGTATATATAGAAATAGAAGCTTTTTTTAATTCTAATAATGTTTCACTTTTTTACTGTATTTTTGATCCAGTAAAATGTATTTGATTGAATAAAATTAAGGTTCGCATAACAGGAATAAATTACATCTTACAATATATTTAAATAGAAAACAGTTATTTTAAATTCTAATATTTTTTCACATTTTTTACTGTATTTTTGATCCAACAATTACGGTCGTTAAGGTAATTTATTTTTCTCTGTTTCCTGGGAAAAAAATGTGTAGAAAGTCACCACATTTTCAATTTTATGTTTATTTATGAATGACAAACAGTGAATTGTTATAGAAGCCTTAATGGATAACTTAGTCTAATATGTAGACAACATTGTCTTTGTTTATAAAACATCTTACAAGACTAAGATATTCACGAAGCAGATTGAACAGTCTCAAAACTAGACACAAACCTCAAGAACGGTGGCAGAACTTTTACAATAACTAACAATAATGACAAAAAAAACAAAAAAAGTTTAAATGAAGTCAGCAAACCACAAACATTAATCCTATAACAGTAACAGCATTATTTATTCATGCTGCACTGTAAAAAAAAAAATCTGCTGAAGCTGGTTGCCTTAAATTTTTAAGTTTGCTCAACTTTTTATTTTTTACAGCATAGTAAAAAAAAATAATAATAATTTGAGCAAACTTAAAAAGTTTGTTTATACAACAAAAAGTTGAGAGAACTCAAAAATCTGCTGAAGCTGGTTGCCTTAAATTTAAAGTTGTCAACTTTTTTGATTTTTTTTTTTCATTGTTATAAACAAACTTTTTAAGTTTGCTCAAATTTTATTTTTTTATTTTTTTTAAGAGAATGTTGTAAATCAAAGTTGAGCAACTTAAAATTAAGGCAACTGTTTTAGGATTTTGACCAATGTTTTTTACAGTTTAAAAAAAAATTAGAATTGAACTCTAAAATTTGCTGAACTGTTGTTAATTTTTAAGTTGCTCAACTTATTTTTACATGTGAACACAGTCATTTAACTCATGAAACTTTTACAGTGAACATTTTGCTAGTTGGAACAACATTGAAATGATAATGTTTGACTGAAAGGTTTTAAGTTTCAGAAACTTAATTTTCTAGTATTAGCTTAAAAGTTTCGTAACTGAATATCGTGCATTTTCAGTATGCATTAACTGCACTATACGTAATTACTGTATATGAAAACTTGACCCTGATAAGCTTTCAAGTTACGATGCGAAAGTTAATTACTGAAAGTGCTTTGAACGATTCGCTCGTGAATCACGGTCTATGAATAAACGTGATTGATGCTCTGTTAGCGCTCCGGTCACGGGACGAGGGTTTAACACTGATAGCTTAGAATAAACGCCTCTAATCCAAAGCTCTGACGGATGGATCGGGGTATGTGAGCCGGAGCTCAGGATTGATCAATAATATAATCCAAATAATCATGGGGCATACGGATTTGAGCGAGCCTGATTGATCAATAATATAACCTAAATCTGGGCTAAAAGCATTGTCACATAAGCTGTACACATTAACTCACTAACATACTTCACACATCTGATGCTCAAGGTCATTTCACTGAACGCAAGCTGACAACACAAACACACTGGACACGATAAAAAAAACTGCACTGGAAATAAAGCAAGAATATTATTGAAATAATATGAAATATTAATGTATAAATAAATGTGTGTGTGTACAGGTTTATATATCCTGGTGGGGACAAGTCATGTCGGATACATCGTATTTATGAGTTGAACACACATGAACGCCACCACAAAATCATTATTACTTATTATTATTTTCTTTAAGCCCCGAGTTGGGTGCGTGTTAGTGAAAAAACGTGTCGGATGCAAAGGACGCAGCCAAAGACTAAAGATATGCAGCATTGGTAAAGTTGTTGAAATTAATAAAATTTAAAAAACAATTGTAATGTACAATAAAACTATATGTTACATATACAAAATATATTATTGTATAATTATAATACAATTATAATTATTCAGTTTACATCACCTTCATAAATTAAATAAGAAAAAACACAATGATGCACATTCTTCATTCATCACTTTGTAGATGTAGAGTTAAAAAAAATCATTGAATTGTATGCATTAAAGTTAAATTGCCATTTTGTTCCGACCAAAGTGGCTTGAATGCACCCGACGTCATAATAACGACTTGTCAACTCGTAAGTACTAACGTCCCAGGAGGACTTGAACGCAGCATTAAATCTGAATACACAGACTCGTGGGGAGTCGTGTCAACGGTGGGGACCTAAATTGAGGTCTGCATGGATACAAAAGCTTATAAATCATACAGAATGAGTTTATTTGAGAAAGTAAAAATGCAGAAAGTTTCCTGTAAGGGGTAGGTTTAGGTGTAGGGTGATAGAAAATACAGTTTGTACAGTGTGTGTGTGTGAGTGTGTGTGTGTGTGTGTGTGCGTGTGTGTGTGAGAGAGAGAGAGAGTGTGTGTGTGTGTGTGTGTGTGTGTGTGAGAGAGAGTGTGTTTGTGTGTGTGTGTGCGTGTGGGTGTGCGTGTGTGAGAGTGTGTGTGTGTGTGTGTGTGTGAGAGATGTGTGTGTGTGTGTGCGCGCGTGTGTGAGAGTGTGTGTGTGTGTGTGTGTGTGTGTGAGAGAGTGTGTGTGTGCGTTTGTGTGTGTGAGAGAGTGTGTGTGTGCGCGTGTGTGTGAGAGAGCGTGTGTGTGCGTTTGTGTGTGTGAGAGGTGTGTGTGTGTGTGTGGTGAGTGAGTGAGTGAGTGAGTGAGTGAGTGAGTGAGTGAGTGAGTGAGTGAGTGAGTGAGTGTGTGTGTGTGTGTGTGTGGTGGTGTGTGTGTGTGTGTGTGTGTGTGTGTGTGTGTGTGTGTGTGTGGAGTGTGTGAGAGAGAGGTGTGAGAGAGTGTGAGTGCGTGGTGTGTGTGTGTGTGTGTGTGTATACCTACTATTTATCACGTTATGGGGACCAAATGTCTCCACAAGGATAGTAATACCAGTAAATTTTGACCCTGTGGGGACATTTTTTTGGTCCCCATGAGGAAACAAGCTTATCAATCACACAGAATGGAGTGTATCTAAAATATAAAAATACCAGTAGTTTAGTGTGAGGGGCAGGTTTAGGTGAAGGGGACAGAAAATACAGTTTGTACAGTAGAAAAACCATTCCGCCTATGGGATGAAGCCATAATGTGTTTGTGTGCTCTGTTAAAGGGATACTCCTGATGAAAGCGTGAGGTGTTTCTCTGTGGATTACTGAACCGGATCAGAGAGTGGACAGACGCACACAACTGGACGCTAGCGGATGGTTATCATGCATATAAACAATCAGCGCTCGCGTCTGCGTGACGCGGTTCTCACACAGGACACATCAAAGAGCAGATGAACTACATCGCAGGCTTTATTTATTTGGGAGCAGCTGTGTTTGCCCTGATAACACGGAGCATTTGAAATATTAATAAGCGCGTGACCCGCCGGGCGTTCGCTGTTATTGCGCTCGGCTCATATTAACAGCCGTTTACCGAGCGTCCGGCTCAATTTCGGCGTAAGTGTGACGAATAGACCCGCTCACGTCTCCACATGAATCTAAAGCAGATCATTATTTCCTGCGGTGAGAGTGTTTTTCTCTGGATGGGATTAACAGATCTGCATTGATGACAACAACCTGTTACTGAGGCCAGGGGAATATATCAGGTCTGCTGAGCATCATAGGTTTATTCATTTTTAACAAATTAAACATGAATATAATAAAAATAAGAATAAAAATAAGAATAATAATAATAAGAAGAAGAATTATTATTATTAATATTATTATGAATTACAATTATTATAATTAAATTAATTAAATTTATTATTATTATTATTCATTTTTATTAATTTAATTGTATTATTTAATAATTAATTTCAACCTATAATAATAAAAATAAAAATAAATAATAATATGTATTATTATTATTATTATTGATAAAAAATAAAATAAAAAAGGTTAATTAAATAATAATTATTAACATTATTATTGTAATAGAATTCAATTTATTAAATAATTAAATTATATTAATAAAAATGAATTAAATAATAATAATATTATGTGTAATTATAACATTCTAATGACACATTAGTCAAAAAAATTATATAATAATAATAATAAATCATAGTAGTAGTAGTAGTATTAATGTGTATATTAAGTATTATACAAAAATAAGACAATTCTATTGACTTTCAACTTCTGTTCCAAAACCTGTCAACTTATAATCCTTATAAAACATTTTAATATTATACGAATGTAATAATTATATAGATAGTTCAGTCATGAAACTCTAGATGGCGCAGGCTGACGGGTATTAAAGTAACTGATGATAACGACTTGGCACAAGCTGATTGGTTCATGTTGCATACGCAGCCAATGAGCTTGCTTTACTTTTAAATGATGTTTTATTAACAAGGTTCGGGAGGAGCACGATCAGATAATCAACTAATTTGCCGCAGGTGCAACTCGTTTAGCTAACCATCCTAACGAGCACAAGTAAGTGATTTTTATATATGCAGCCTGCCAACCACTGTCCAGTGACAGTTTTCCGGCATCCCTCCTCCACCCCAACTCCTCACCCCTAATCTATTTTATCCCATATTAGGGATAGGGGGAGTTCTCTGGGTTCGGGCCATATTCCGGGCTCGGAGCCCTCCCCCAGGACAGCACGCCAAAATATGCTTACTATTTGCTATCAGATTAGATGTAAGGGTGAACTCGTGAAATGACTGGTTAGCATTCACTTGAGCATCTTCAGAGTCCACCACCTTCCCCAGCTCCACCTGTATAGATCTGCTACGGGGTTTTTATATGCTATTTGTGCAGCAGCAGCATGTCTTAAATACTCACAGCACCGTATCGCCGTATGCATTGGCAGAAGCAAGTTCCTGTGCTTGCTTGCAACAGCAGCAATAATCTACAACTACAGCAATAAACAACAGCAGCAGCAGCAGCGTAGCAGATCTATTCTGCCGAGACCAAATACATTAACATTGTCATAACCATTACCATGCTTAAATCTTCAGACAGCTGTCATGATTGAAATAATATTATAATTAATTATATAAAAATATATTATTTATTTAATAATACTATTTAGGCAAAATAATAATAGTAGTAATATTATTATGCTTAATTATTTTTTTATTTTATTTTTTTTTATTTAAAGTGCACTGCCCTCCAAAAGTTTGGAAACGCTCTAGAAAAGTGGGGTTTTGGACAATATTGGCATGAATCCTTTTTATTTTGTGATCATTTTGCACTGATAAGGGACAACACAAACTACGAAAACATATTTTATTACATAAACAGTTTATACATAGAATTTTTTTTTCGATTCATCAAAATATCCACCATTAGCAGCTATTACAGCTCTGCCTAAATTGTGTTCTAATTGGTTCATTGTATTCTAAACTTAATTGGCAATCAATTGTTGAAGCTATTAAGGTGCGCTGACCCAAAAATCTTTGGGCCAAGTTTAAACCAGTAACCAGGCATCACAGCATGTCTGACTTTAGCCCTATTCGGATGGTAATTGTTTCTCAGGGGGACGTAAGTGATTTTTACCATATACAGGGGGTAGTTGGTGATTTAATTGCCGTCTGAATCCAGGATGTCGGTGTTTATCTCTCACCACCCTCGTAAAAATCCCCGTCCGAACCATACCATATACAGGGGGTCGTGTGGTAATTTAATTGCCGTCCGAATCCACATCTCTGAGTTTACGAGAAATCGATTGAAAATTCAGTGTTTAATCCCTTTTTGAGCACTCCCGAACACCGTAACGTTGTACTTCAGTGTAATTTACATATTATTTCTGAAATGCTGGAAAGTATTTAAACGAACGATACTTCATAACTGCTCAACCACAGCGACTGGGAGCAGAAAGAGAAGAAAAGCATGTAAACTTTCAAATGGGTCTTTATTATGGCAGCAGCAGGTATGCAATACAATTTTAAAATGTGTATTATAAACAGATATATATCGCGTATAATTATATACAACTATAGCGCCTCTATTTTCCTATTTTTAAACAGGAGATTTAAATAATTACATAATAAATATTATAAAATATGCTTGGAATAATAAGAATACATTTTACATAATAATAAGTATTTTTAAATACATTTTATACAATAATACATTTGTAAATAAAATTAATTTTATCTAAAAAAAAATTTGGCCACGTGAGCAGCGCAGAACTCGCTCCTCCACTGTGAATAAATCGCCATCCGAATCCATGAGTTTTATCACTGAGGTGATATGTAAATTTATTTTTACAGACGTCCATATGAGAAACAATTACCGTCCGAATCGGGCTTTTGACATGTATATATTGCCATTATTATGTAATCAAAATGAAAATTATTATTGCTGGTCTGCAATGATAATGTCAAGTTACACCAAAATTTGCACCAAAAAAATATAAGGAATTATGCTGATATCATCCAAAACCACACTTTGCCAGGAGTGTTTACAAACTTTTGGAGGCCAGTGTATATTTGCGGGAAAAAATTATAATTCATTTGAATGCAGCATTGCAATGCATTTTGGTTAAACTTAATTTTCACAGAAAACTGCAAGAGGCAAAAGTTTGGAACCGAGTTATCATGGCTCTTAATAGTGAATATAACTATAACAAGCTTTCAGTAATTCCATGTGCTGTTTAAGCATAATAGCATGTTTGTCTTTGACATATGAAGTCACAGTGAGCAGTTTTAATGCATCGGACAGCAGAAATATGAGCATAAATAAAGCACAGCGAGGTGGAAAGTGTGGCAGAGGTTTGCTTGTGTGGTTAAAGAGGCCGTTCTTCTCAGAGCAAGAACGATCCAGAAAGAAATCACAACAAACTGCCTCTGAAATGCAAACTCCGTCGAATATGATGGGGTTTTTATAATAAATCTGGGCGTGTGAGTGAAGAACCAATCAGAGTTGAGTCCAGCGTTGAGGTTTGCTCAACCACATGAGCAGCAGAATCACATCAGCACACTTTAGGACTGAGATTCCTGCCAAAAAAACCTCAAACTCCAACAAACCACACAGCTCTGAGATACTTTAAACCAGGGTTTCCCGAAAGTGTGGGTTCGCTGAACTCCTGTGGTGGTTCGTAGGGAATTAGCAGGGTTTACGTGAGTTGGATATAAGGGTGTAAGCCTACGAGTGTTACATTATGAATTTAAATACTTAAAAAAATTAATTAAAAAAATTACAAAGTTTTTGCAAATTAAATGTTACAGAGTTGTTCAATTGTCAATAAGTCCATTTAATTTAAATTTTTCTTCAAATGCTGTGAATAATAAATTTTTTAAATTTCAATTTAAATAAATGAATAACCGATTAAACGTAAGTTTTAGTAAAAGGATTAACATGATTTTAATGATTCTGTAATAACATTGATTGAGAATTAAATTACAAACTGTTTTTAAAAAAGTAGTAATCGGGGATCTTATGGTAATAATAACCGAATACCTATATAGCAATATTGATGCAACATGTAATAATGTAAAAAAATATTCCTTTTTAAAATTATGAATATAAAACTATATTCTAATTAAAATTCCAAAGGGGGTTCTTTAATGTGTTAAAGAAAATTAGTTCAATAGGGTCGGTGTCCTACAGTAAATTATGATTAATTTGAAAATTTAAAACAAAACAAATTATACAGAACGACATAAGAGCTGAATCACTGCGGGAAAATCATGTTTCATAACAGCAAAACACCAGATACTGTACATCAGATCAGTGTTATGAGAGCTTTTCACTCTTCAGGAACCAAGTATTAATAACCAAAGCTTCTGCTTCTGTCTCTGTGATGTTTACAGAAGATTTATTACTGTATTAAAGATTTTAAAAAGTCAAACTGCATCAGATATTTGTAAAGTAAATATCTAATTTAATTAAATATCTAAGAATAAATAAATATTAAAAAACATTTATTTTGTATTTATTTATAATAAATTTAAATTGTTAAAAATAACTTTTTATTCAGTATTTATTGATTTTATTAATCAGCTGAGCTACAGGCAGTACAACAAAAAATAAATAAATAAACTTGTTTATAAATTAATAAAAAATTATTCAATTATAATAAATTACAAGCTGTACAAAAATACTACAGTCATAATTAAAATGATCAAATTTAATTAATTCATTATAAATAAATAAATATTAAAAACCATTCATTTTGTATTATTTCTAATAAATTAAATTGTTAAAAAATAACTTTTTATTCATATTTATTGATTTTTATTCATCAACAAACTACAGGCAGTACAACAAAAAAATAAAATAAACTTGTTTATAAAAAAAAATAAAAAATATTCAATTATAATAAATTACAAGCTGTACAAAAAGACTAGATCATTTTAATTATGACTGTAATTTAATTAATTCATTATAAATAAATATTAAAAACCATTCATTTTGTATTTATTTCTAATAAATTAAATTGTAAAAATATTTTTTTATTCATACTTATTGATTTTATTAATCAACAAACTACAGGCTGTACAACAAAAAATAAATAAATAAACTTGTTTATAAATAAATTAATTATTCAATTATAATAATACTACAGTTATAATTAAAATTATCTAATTTAATTAATTCATTACAAATCAATAAATAAGACATCAAATGCATTATAAACATATTATTAAAGTATTTTTTGTATTTATTTACATTAACTTAAATTGTATTAATTAATCAAATTAACCAAAGAATGACAAGCGGTCACAGTCTTTGGGACACAAACCTGCTTCAGTCTCTGGGACGTTTTATAGTAGATTTACTGTCAGTCTTAAAGCGTCGAGCTGCATCAGATATGTGAGGTCAGTAAAGTCATGAATTACCTTGAGCGAGTGATATCACACATATGAACCGCACAGGCTGCAGATTTATGGAGCTATTAGCATCTTTCAGCAGGACGGAGGATAAAGTCTCGTCCCGAGCAGAAGCAGCGAGTGTATTACAGCAGACGGCTGTGTGTTACACCTGTTAACAGAACACTTTCTCTGATGGAGACACATGATACTCACTACATCAACTACATCCCACAGAGAGAGAGAAACACCTCCTCAACACCAGCGACACTAATGCAGAACAACCGCAGGCTCCGGCTCATATTACACATCACACAGCACAACAACAACATGAGAAATAAAGACAATAAAGCCTTTTTGCATTGTGACAAATTACTCGCACATTACACAAATGTACAGATATTTACTCATTCTCTAATGTCATTACATTTCACTATCACTATAAGAGTAATTTACACTTAATCACAGTAAAAATACTAAGTTTTTAACGTTTATAAAATTTTATATATCAAACTACAGACAGTACAACAAATACTACCATCATAAGTAAATATTTAATTTTATTTATTATTTTATGAATGAATGAATAAATAAATAGATAGATAAATAATATTTTTTATTATATTAAGCAATTACAAGCTGTACAAAAATACTACTATCATTATTACTTTGTAATAATTGGTATAACTTTGTAATAATTGATAAATAAATTAAATGTGCTGTTTGTTTATAAATGTTTAAATGTTATTAATTAATCTAAAAATTACAGACAGTGCTCCAGTTTAATTTACAATTAAAAAATAAATAAATACATACATAATATTTGTTTATAAAATTCTTGTATGAATGCATGTATTTATTAATTAATTTATAAATAAATAGTTTTGGTTAACTATTAAACAAAAAATAAATAAAACCTGCACAAAAATACTAACATCTTAATAAAATCCTTTATGTAAAATAATAATAATACTTAAATAAATGACAAAAAACAAGTTATTTGTTTACACATTCATAATGTATTTATAAATGAATGAAATGTATTATAAATACATTAACTGCACTGTAAACTGCACTAACAACAAACAAATAAAATATATAATTTATTATTTAGTGAAAAATGTATTTTCGGTCTTTTTCCTTTTGATTTTGGGAGCCGTTCCTGACAGATGTCACGAGTTTGACTTTTCTAAGTGACACAGAAAGCAGGGTTTGTGACACGCTCTCCGTCCTCGTGTTCTCGCTCCACTTTTCCGAGCGGCACCTGGATCTGTAACGTGGCCGTGAGGTTAATGCCATTATCAGCACGCTAATGAGAAACCAGAGACAGACTCGTACCTGCTCCATCTATTCTCAGAGAAAGCGTGTGAAGCAGGGCGTTCAGCCTGACACCGGCCAAATGAAAAACACCAATATATCCCGGCGGCCTCGACCTCGCCGGAAGCGAAATAGAATTAAATAGATAAGAGCTGTCATCGAGTGCGGAGGGTGAACTATTGCAGACCGGCCGTCACGCTCACATGAGCTTCTCGTATTGATTCCCACCCAAAACCACTTTGGTCGGTCAGCGGGACGCAGGAATGAAGAAAACACCCAGATCTGAGGTTTCAGAAGAACCGATAGAGCTCGACCAATCAAACTCAACGACGTCGCATTTACATGCAAACTGCTTCAGAAGTTCTCTCAACTATTGTCTTAACACACAGTCATTTTGTCAATTTAAATTTGTTCATTGGCTAAATGCAAAATGCCTCATTCAGCCAATTAATGTCAAGTCAACTATATTTATTAATTTAGCAGATGCTTTTATCCAAAGTGCCTTACAAATGAGGACAAGTGATTGATCATGAAGAGGCAAATAAACACGAGAAGTACTCGCAATACAACATTTCAGACATTTTTATAGATTTCCTTTCCATTTGGTAACAATGCACATTAATTGTTTTGATTAGAGGTCGACCGAGAGTAAATTTTACCGATAACTGTTTTTTGCCGATAACCGATTAATCAGCCGATATTTTATTAAAAATGTTTTAAAAATAATTGCTGAATGAAAACAAATATATTTATCGGAATCGGCCGATAATGGCTTTACATGTAAATATCGGCATCGGCCCGATATGAAAAATTATGCCGATATGTCTTGCCGATAAGAGGAATACGTTAACTCACATGTGCTCAGGGTGTGATTAGATCAGCAGTGTGTGGCTCATTCTTGAAGCACAGTTTTGTCTGAATGATGATTATATTGAGTGTTATGAATCCTGCATTTAATCTGTGAAGCACTACAGAATGTGTTCGGTGTGTGATAGAGTCAACAGTAATAGCCTCCCCGGGTCCTAATGACCACTCGGTGAGGAGTTTAATCTGTAGGGGGCGCTGTTGGCCTACTTCTCATAAAATGAAAGTAAAATACACAAATAACATTTAGACTGTGTTTCTGATTAAATAAAGCAGTAATTGATGTCGTAACATAATGAGTATGTTTTGATTTAAACGGTCAGAAGCTATAGCTTGCATGAATAAAAAAAAAAAAAATCACAAACATGACGCTTGTAAATTAAATAATTTTATATATACTGATTTATTCATTAATGTGTTTTTAAACAAATTATGAGCTCTAAAAGATATTCAGAATTTTTACAACTCTTTTGCTTTAGACCGTCTACAAATGTTAAATCTTCAAATAAAATGTTAAGGTTACCACTGCATCTTTGTGAAAAAAATTAATGCAGCGATTGATATATAGTTTATTGATAGTTATTTTCAAAGCTCATTATAAAATAACCTCATTATTGTTTAATTCTAACAAAAGTCCTTGTTAAAAACTAACCAAAATTAAAAATAATTTGCTTATAATTTCAACACAAAAGGAAATATATCGGTATCGGCATCGGCTATCAGCCAAAATGAGTTGAGAAATATTGGCATATCGGCAAAAATCCAATAACGTGCATCCCTACTAACAAAACAATAATCCTATAACAATAACCGCATCATTGATTCATGCTGCAATGCATGCTGGGAAACCTTAACATTTCAGCAATATGCATTTCTTCATTCAGATGACTTTGTTTGAAGAGTTGGGACAACATTGGGGTGAAGTGTGTTGGTCTGGCATGGGTTTTTGCATGGTTTCATTAGTATTTGAGACTCAAAAGGTTTAGTAAACTGGAAAATATGTCAGTGTTTCTTACAGTGATGCAGGACTCGTTCAGTTTCTATCACATAAATCAGCAGCTCCTGCCTGTTTCTCTCCTCCGTTCTTACGCTCCGGCGCAGCAAAGTGAAATTAGCCACGTCCTCACAATTAATCCTGTCCCTGCTGTCGACGGCGCGGAGGATCTGCGTGGTTAGGCGTCAGATTTAAGAGCGAACGCCACGGCTGCTGCTTCTAATGGAAGTGTTTATTAGGGTCTGACAAACAACTTCATGAGCGCCAGCGACGGCACAAACACACCACACGTTTTATTAACGATTATTACTTACAAAACTGATAGTTCTTGAAGTCGTCCAGCTACAATCCTCTTTGGATGTTAAACTGTTTGGCTTTAGTGAATATAAATCTGTGACGTGTGTTGAGAAACTAACACAAGACAACAGAAATGCTCATGAGTCTAAACAACGGTAAATGGCCTCTAAATATGGATTTCTCTTTTGTTTTGTCTTCTAACCTACTAATGGTGACATTCACTCATATAGAAAAGCATTGTTTTAAAACAGAGGTAGCCTATAAAAAGGTCAAAATAAGGTAATTATTCCCATTGCGCTGCTCTGAAACAGAACAACAGAGACTCTACAATAAACAACGTCACAATAAACAGGGAAAATATTTCCGCTTTTCACAAATCTGGAGTCCAGACTATTGGATGTTAAGCTTTACTGAGTAATATATATAAATCTGTGTCCGTGTGTTGAGAAACTAACACAAGACATGTTTCATGAGTCTAAACAACTTTTGGCATGTTTCTTTCCGTAAATAACCTCTGAATTCTCTTTTCTTTTTTTCTAATGTAATTTACGGTGAAATTTACTCATATTGAAAAACAATGTTTTAAAACACAGCTTAAAAAGGGTCATAAATAACCTGAAATTAGCAAATTAGGCCCAATGTGCTGCTCTGAAATGGAAACAGAACAACAGCGAGTCTGCAATAAACAATGTCACAATAAACAGGGAAAATATTTCTACTTTAAAAGCCTCTTGTCAGGGTTATTAGAGTAAACTAAAACTATAAAAAAATGTCATTACTTGAAATTAAATAACAATATATATACATATGACATATACATATATATATATATATATATATATATATATACTATATATACTATATATATATATATATATATATATATATATATATATATACTAATATATACACACACACACACACACACACACACACGTATATATATACATATACATATATATTTTTTGTTTGTTTATTTCAGCTAGTTGCTGAAACATTTCTCATTTTAAATTTGAAGTACTAAAATAAATACAACTAAAAAAATAAATAAGATTAAAAAAACAACTAATAAAAATGACAAAAAACATACAATTACTAAAACTTTCACTAAAATTAAAGTGAAAACAGAAAATATACAAATAAAATCTAGTTCAAAATATTAACAAAAACTGTACAATAATACATTAATGATACTAAAATAACATGATACTACTAATAAATAATTAATTTTTCTCCTGAAGTGCTTAAGTGTTCCTCTCTCACTCGATTCTCCATCTCTGCAGAACAGATCAGTGGCATTTTCACCTTCCCATTAAAATCTGTTAAAGTGCCGTAGCAGAAGTCTGTCAGGCCAATGACACGACGGCGTTTATCAACGCTGACAGCGACCCTGATCATACGCTCAAATAATGAATCAAAGAGACACAACGCTGCAGAAACTGAAGCCTCAAACTCCATTAAAATCCATCAGCGAAACAGATCAGCATGAATCAGGTCATTCATCATGACACCCAGCTCTAGAGTCACTGATCCAGGATCAGCCGTGCTCTCAGAGGATGCATATAAAACTAGGGGTGCTCCGATCAGGAGTTTTGAGGCCGATCACGATCAGTGTCTGCCGATACGATCACCGATACCGATTTTTTTAAAGCCTTCTTTTTATCATGTAGAATTATTTATAGTGATAATCCAATCAAGATTTTTAGATATTTATTCAGGACCTGAATTACATCTTTGAAAATTAATTTCCCTCTTAGGTGACTTAGGGGATTTCTTAATTTGAGGGGGCTTTTTTTATTTTTTATACACATTCACTAGGGCTGGGACAATACATCAATGCATTGCGAATCGAACATCGATTCTGATATTTTCCGAATGCATCGTGATTCAACTGAAATCGATTCTGAGCTTAGTTTTGAACATCAGATGAGTGTGGAAAGAAATTTGCACCGCATACGCAATGCAAATAGAGTAATGTGAACCTGGCGTTATGTGTTATGTGAGATCGAGAGAGATCGGTTTATGAGATCGGCCTTTATACAGACCGCCGATCAAACATCCCAAAGCGATTATCGGCCGATCGCGATCGGTAGCTGATCAATCGGAGCACCCTTATATAAAACAGTAAAGAGCGGTGTATACGGACTGACCTGACGGCACCCAGGGGTCTGAGGAGGGTTTCTGCTTGGTGTTGATCTGCTCCCAGTCGAAGTCATCATCTTTGCCTTGACTGTAGCCGCAGTCTGTGTAGGATTTCTCCAGGAGACAGTCTTCTGCAGAGAGGAAAAGAGAGGAGACATCAGTGATGCTTGCAAACTCTAAACTAGTCACACACCAACAGATAACGGCCAGACCAGTTAACCAGCAGGTCATCTGAAATACCAAGCGCCAATACAGTGCAAGTGTCAAAAATCATCATTCTTACTGAGTAAATAATGAGAGTAAATCTATTATTTTGGTGAGTTTAGAGTAAATATTGTGAAAAAAAAAATACTACAAATAAAACAAATGTTGCGATTGGTAACTGATGCATATAGGATAGGATTGTGCATATTTCATAATTGAATTGTGAATGCTTTTTAAATTTAATTCTTGAATTTGAACTGAGGAAGTAAACAATGCAGAACTACAATTTGAATGCAACAAAGTAGGATTTGTTAGACAAGACAATCTAGGAATGTTGACAAAGTCTTGAAGGATTTGAATTTTTTTTAAAAAAGGTTTATATAGGCCTTATAAACAGGGAGGGAGGGAGGGACGGATGGACAGACGGAGGGATGGATAAAATGATAGACAGATGGACGGACGGACAGAGGGATGGATAAAATGATAGATGGATGGATGTTAAATGGACAGAATGATGGATGGATGGATGATGAATAGACAGAACGATGGATGGATGGATAGAACGATGGATGGATGGATGAATGGATGGATGGACAGAAGGATGGATGGACAGAAGGATGGATGGATGGATGGACAGAAGAATGGATGGATGGATGGACAGAAGGATGGATGAATGGATGGATGGATGGATGGACAGAATGATGGATGGATGGATGGATGGACAGAAGGATGGATGGATGGATGGATGGATGGACAGAAGGATGGATGGATGGACAGAAGGATGGATGGATGGACAGAAGGATGGATGGATGGACAGAATGATGGATGGATGGATAGAACGATGGATGGATGATAGAACGATGGACAGAAGGATGGATGGATGGACAGAACGATGGATGGATGGACAGAACGATGGATGGATGGACAGAAGGATGGATGGACAGAAAAATTGATGGATGGATGAATGGACCGAATGATGGATGGACTGATGGATGGATGGATGGACAAAACAATGGATGGACGGTGAAAGGACAGAAAAATAGATAGATGGATGGATGATGAATGGACAGAATGATGGATGGATGGATAAATAGTGAAAGGACAGAAAAATAGATGGACGGACGGACGGATAGATAGATAGACAGATAGTGAAAGGACAGAAAAATGGATGGATGGAGAAAGGACAGAACAATAGATAGATGGATGGATGATGAATGGACAGAATGATGGATGGATGGATGGATAAATAGTGAAAGGACAGAAAAATAGGATGGATGGATGGATAGGATAGACAGATAGTGAAAGGACAGAAAAATGGATGGATGGAGAATGGACAGAACAATAGATAGATGGATGGATGGACAGGTAGACAGATAGATAGAGCAGTGTGAAGAATTAATTCTGCTCAACATGTCAATGAATGAAAGTGCTGCTCTGCAGCTGCAAAAGGCCGTAATCACTGCCAACCAAAGCCTCGCTGCAACATCACCGTCACAGACACTCGTTCCACCACACAACCTCTCGCTCATTCTCATCCGTCGCTGCAAACACAAGCGCTGTTTACTTTAACGCCCAGGAGAGCAGTTCAAACTCGCCCGTCTCCGCGTGACGCTCCGCCAAAACCAACATCCCGAAGGCACAAACACATTTCTCAGCGTTGTGATGTTTTCATGAAATTTCTCAGCATGAATCTCTTTTTTTGCGACGCAGACGCCCAGGAGCGGAGGATCCGGCTCAGAACAAGTGCGATTGAGTTGCATGAATTTATTTTGAGTTTGAGCGTAACGACTGAGGTGTGAGCGAGTCTCTTTATTTTGACAGCAGGCAACATTTTCTGCTCCCTGATGTGAAAAGCAGACTCCAGATTTTACATGATCAACTACATTTCGTGAACAAACAGCTCAGGGTTTCTGGCATCAAGTGAGCCGTGGTTGTTTGGTGCTGGGATTCCCTTGATCTGCGAGCGTGGCTCTGTCAGGATGAGTTCAGATCACACATCACGACTTCTCTGACTCTGCTTCTGCATTAAAGCTCGTTAGCAGCAACACCGCAGTCATGGGTTTGATTCCCACACCGATCAAACGCACAGCTTCAACTCGTCTGCATAATTCAAAACTAATACACGTACATCTCTTTTTATTCACACAGCTGCTGCCCTGCTAAGTTTCCAGGTTCTCAGGTGTTTCTCCAGACAGAAAACCCCTGTAATCTCACCTGTGTCTCCACTAGAGCTCCACAAGGGTCTCAAACCGCCCAAAGTACTCCATTACACCAATCATGAACATAATGAAACCTGTCAAGAACACGATCACATTTCATCCAAATGTCACAATACAATAAAATTAAATTAAATAATATAAAAAAATAATAGAAAATAAAGAAAATAAAATATAATTTTTTTTTTATAAAATATTGAAAAAATATATATATATAAAATATATATAATATATAAAATATATATATATATATATATATATATATATATATATATATATATATTTTTTTTTTTTTTTTTTAATTAAAATAAAATATAAAAAATAAAATAAAATATAAAATAAAAACTATAAAATAAAATAAAAATAAAATAATATAATAAAAAAAAAAATATATATATATATATATATATATATATATAAATAAAATAAATAAAATAAAATATTAGGCTTTTTTGTTTGTCTTTTTTTTTTTTCAATGTGACTATTTTCATGACAATTAAACACATTTTAGACCCTTATTATTGTAATATTGTTGACATTGTAAAAAATAAAAAAAATAAAAAAATGACGTCATTAATGTACTTAAATTAAATTTAGAAAAAGTTACTGTATTACAATACCTCTCCTGTAATGTGGTAAAATTGCAGTAATGACAATGGTGTAAGAACTGGTATTGAGAATAATGGGAATTGAGAAAGAATTCATATGACTTAGTAAAAAAAAAATTGTAAATTAGTCATTTAATAGTAATTTATTCAAATTTATAATGTAATGTAAAAGTATAATATATAAGTAAAATGCCAGATGCATTAAAGTAATAAGAAGGGCATTTTTAATGATATTTTAAGGTAAAATGTGTTTAACTGTCATCAAAATAATGTCACAATGCAAAAAGTTGTCTTGCATCTTTCTTTTGATTGTAGGGTGAAATGTGAGCCTCGTTAAAAAAGCTGAAATTCTTGAAAAATGTTTTTAAAAATTACTGATATTTTAAAAACTTCAATTGAAAAATTTGTCATGAAATCAAAATGTGTTAGATGATAATTATAATGAAACCCATCCCAGGGTCATTACTGTTAACTAAAACTAAAACCATAAAAGTCATTTATTGAAATAAATGTTAACTGAAATAATAAATAAATAAATACACACACACACACATATTATGTGTGTGTGTGTGTGCATTTATTATATCAATAAATGAGATTTCAGTTCAGAAGAAACAGCATCTTTTGTAACATTATAAATGTCTTTATCATCACTTTTGTGCTAAATAAAAGTATTAATTATTATTTTTTAATATTATATATGTATTTTTTTTTAATATGCATAGGCAAGATTTCTCATTTTAATTCAGTTTAACTTGAAGTACTAAAATAAAAATAAACTGAAAACTAAAATGTAATAAACTAGACATTAAAAAAACACAAAAAGTGAAAAAAGGTACAAAATAGTAATTTATTAGCAATTTAGTAAAATGTATAATGTAATATAAATTATGTATTTGAAATTATATAACATAAGGTAAAGTAATAAGGACATTTTTGTGTTTAATTATCATGAAAATAATGTCACAATGTGTTTTTTGATTTAAGAGACATGTTTCCGTGAGTCATAATTTCTCACAGTATTTTAGTTTATACTGAGGTTTTACGAAACTCTCTTCTGCTGTCCGAAAGGCATTCGATTCGCTCATCTGTGCAAACATTCCCAGAATGCCTCTGTGTGTCTCGACAGAGTTCAAACGTCTTAAGTTTGACACAGAAAAGTGTTGCCACAGGGCCTGATGGCACATCAATCTCAGCTCACCTTTCCAACACAAACAGAGAACAACCTGCGCTGCTGCTTTAATTGATGCTCGAGCAAACGCTTCATTCAGGTCTGTTCTCTCGTCTCCAGACTCTTTATTCTCTCCGAAGAAAAAACAGCAGCAAGACAGAGCAACACGGACTGGTACAAAATTGATGTTTTCAATATTTGAGTGTTTTAAGTCCCGACATCTGCTGCATTTTTTACAGTTTCAGCCGATGCATGACGATTATTACAGCATCACGTCAGTGTTGTATTATTAACGTGGCACTGATGATAAAAAACCGGATCAAAGAGCTGCGACGCCGTGTGGAGAAAATTATGAGACTCTCAGTTATGTCTATTAATTCAAAAACACATTCATTATGCAAATCATACATACAATGGCTTGAATACGGCTCTTCTAGAATCAACAAGCTTTTAGTTCTTAATTAAAATTAATCTTGATATATTTGAGGGTCGTGAAGTCAAAAATGTTTTGCAGGTGCAGCCACTCAGACAATTAAATTAGAGTCTCATTAAAAAGATGAAATTCTTCACAAAAATGTTTTGTTTTTAAAGTAATATTGATATTTGAAAAACTTATTTGGCCTTTTCATGACAAGCCAAGGTTAATTCAGGTCGTCAAAGTGCTTCAAACTAAAGTTGAGAACTTTTATAATAAAATAAATGACTGAAAAACAACATTTTTTTGGTTAAAACATGTTTTTAGAGTCATTAAATCAAAACCTGTTGAAATTCAAAAACATAAATAAAAAGCTCTGCATAAACAAAGAAAACTCAAATTAAACCCATAAAAAAAAAATTCTTCATTGAAAATGACTGAAATAACAGACTAAAATATTTTTTTAATCAAACGTTTTTTAATTTCAGCTAGTTAAAGGGATACTCCACCCAAAAATGAAAATGTTGTCGTTTTTCACTTATCCCCATGTCGTTCCGAACCCGTAAAAGCTTTGTTAGTCTTCAGAACACAATTTAAGAGATTTTGGATGAAAACCGGGAGGCTTGTGACTGTCCCATTGACTGCCAAGTAAATTACACGGTCAAGTGCAATTGGGGGAAGTCGTGGCCTAATGGTTAGAGAGTCAGACTTGTAATCCAAAGGTTGTGGGTTCGAATCTCAGGTCTGGCAGGGATTGAAGGTGGGGATTGTGAATGAACAGCACTCTCTTCACCTTCAATACCATGACTGAGGTGCCCTTGAGCAAGGCACCGAACCCCCAACTGCTCCCCGGGCGCTGAAGCAATGTCTGCCCACTGCTCCGGGTGTGTGTTCACTACTCACTGCTGTGTGTGTGTGTGTGTGTGTGTGTTCACTACTCACTGCTGTGTGTGTGTGTGTTCACTACTCACTGCTGTGTGTGTGCACTTGGATGGGTTAAATGCAGAGCACCAATTTCGAGTATGGGTCACCATACTTGACAATACATCACATTATAAGGTCCATAAAAGTATGAAAAGCATCGTTAGCTTTATCTAAAAGTTTTATTTCAGTTTTAGTTATGCAAAAATGAGAAAATAAATGAAAATATATTAAATACAATAATTTCAATTGTTTTCAATTTTATACAAAGTTTTGAATATTTTATTTCATTTCAGTTCAGTTAACATTTATTTCATTCAAATAATGATTTTTTTTAATGTTTTAGTTGACTATAATATCCCTGTTACTCAGTTATGGTTAGGCTGATGTTCACTAGTTTTATTAATTTATTTATTTTTAGCATTAATATGTAAATGTAACCAGTACAGACATCAATGCACAGACTCCTCGACCGGCTGATCTCACAAACACATATTTAGCACATCGTGAACCACTACAGCAGCGATTCTGTGCTGGTATAGATGCATTTATAAAACCCTGCAGCTCCTGCTCGATACATGCAGTAATAACTCCAGCCGAAACGCTGCTGCTAAACCTACAAAATCTGAAACCTGACGCCGTGTTTTAACGAGCGGAGCGTCTTTGAAACCAAGCCTGCTGTGCCCAACACTAATGGCTCTTAATTGACAGCCAGAAGATGAAAGCAGCAGCCGTGGATCAGACGCGCCAGATTTTCATAATCCAGACATAATTTGGGAGAAAAGCCCAGAGATCTGAGTGTGTGATCACCGGTTTAACACAGAACCGGATCAGGAGCTAAACCGGCTTGACCTTCTCGTGCGGTTGGTCTGAGAGACGCCTTCAGCTCAGATACTTTACAGTGTTTCCCACACATAGACTTTACCTGGGCGGGCCGCCAGGTTAACTAGTGGAAAATCTCCCCTCGTCCTATGTGTTTCGTACTGCTGTGTGCTCAAGAACTGTCCACACTCACACAGACGATCTCCAGTGTTTCCCATACGCTGATTTATTTGTGGCGGGCCGCAACAATATCCACCGCCCGCTGCCATCAGCTCCCGCGTCTCACACAATATTTAGCATCTTTCAGACCCTTTTGGTGTCTTTTTTCCCATAACAGGTACATACTTACCCCCTTTCCACCAGCAGGAACCAGGTGCTAGTTCAGAGCCAGTGCTCTTGCCGGTTCTTAGTTGGTTCGACTCGCGAGCCCTTTAAGAACCGGATGCTTTTCCACAGGCTAGAGAGCCAATACAGAGCCAGGTCTTACGTCACTGAATACGTTTCATGTTTCGTTTCACTAGCGCGGCTGCGCCAAACACAACAGACTTGTTCGAGGTGCATCGCACCACGCAGATCGATCGGCACACAACACACCGAAGCACCGCGAGAGCGATCCAAAAGAGCCGTCAGCTTTCCAGTCGCTCCCGCAGCACCCCGATGCCTCCGCGTAGCGCCGATCCATCCCGAACAAGCCTAAACAAACTATCAACAATGGCGGACGTTGTGTTGTTATTGACGTTCATGGCTTTGCGAATCTACATCGGCATCCAAACACGGCGAATCCAACGTGTCCGTGTTTAGCTGCTATTTCAAATATGGCGGTCCAAAGTTTCTGTTCGTCTTGTTGTTCACGGTAATCCCAGCCCCTGACGCAAGCGGTTCTTCCTTCTAGCCCAGCAATGTTTTGGTGCTACTTACGAACCGCTTTTTCTGGTTCGGAGCTGGTGCTTTGGGTGTCGAAAGACAAAGAACCGGTTTGAAACTAGGCTCTGAACCAGCACTGGAACTGCCTTGGTGGAAAAGGGGTAAGAGTGTGTTTATCTGCAGAGCGTTTGAAGTGTGTGTGTGAGCTCCGCTGGAGTCCTTTCAGACCTCAGAGACAGTCTGAAGCACGTCTGCTGCTTCAGTTTAACTGATATTAATTATTAGTTAGTTTCGCATCTCTCTGCGTCTATTCTGTGCAGCGAGCGGCAGAGAAACAGCGCTTTCAGTTGGCCGTAACGCAGCAAAATCGTCAACAAATCATTTACAAAACAGCGTTTCCAAGCAGCTGTCGCTTACTGACTGTTTGGACTTTTAAATATGAACATAATTCGTCTGTTAATATGCGCATATATAGTTACTCAGACGCAGGCAGTGCGCTGAATGAGACAAAATAGTAATACAGCCAAAACCACCCGCATATAGTCGCTTTTTAGTGCAAGTTAGATGTATATTGATTTTATCAGACGATGTTGCGATTATAAATCAGGATTTAAGGAGTATAGTGAGAGTGATTCCTGGTTAACGTAGTATTAATGGGTCGTGTTTATTAAATACCTGTTTTATGTATGACAACAGAAAATATAATGTGAACAGCTTTATTGGGCATTCAGTTGTATTACAGTATGTGACAGTTCATAGAGCAGAACAGATCTGAAGTGCCAAATCTCGCCTGGACGCAATGACGTCATAAATATGCAAATTAATGCGTGACGTCACCTGCCGCCACAAGTGTCACAAAATCCTGTGGGAAACACTGCATTATTCATCTCACATAAATAATTGGTGAAATTAATCTTGTTCAGTTTGTAAGTAATGTTTGTTTCAAGAAATGTTTGCATTAATAGCAAAACATCTCAATATCAGGGTTTCTTAAACGGAGAACTGTCTGTGAATCGATGAAAACCTAAGAAATAATTAAATCATATAAATATAAAAAAAATTTAAAAAAAGGTATATAAATATTTATAATTTATTTTATTATAAATAAATAATATTTGAATAAAATAAAATTAAATATAAAATATATATAAAAAATATTAAAATAAGTGTAAAATCTAAATACAGAAACTATTTAAAAATAAAACTCACTTACTAAAAATTAAATAAAAATGGTAAATAAAAATAAATTATTTTTTAATAAAAGATTTAAAAATAAAATGCTTACTAATATGAATTAAATAAAAATGTAAACATCAAAATACATAATTTTAAAATAAAACTAATCAAAATAAAACTCTTACTACAAATTAAGTAAATCACAATGTAATATTAATATTTGTTTTCCAAAAAGCAATCAAAATAAAACACTTATTTAAAATATTAAAAATTATTTAAATCATAAAATTGTAAAATCAAACTACATAAATTATTTAAAATGAAACTAATCCACATAAAACATACTAAATGTTAATTAAATCAAAAATTTAAAATCAAAATGCATAAACAATTTTAAAATTTATAAATTATTAAAACCCAATTATAAAATTTCCTAGCTAACCCTAATAAAAATAAATCAAATCATAAAAATGTAAAATTAAAATACATAAATAATTTTTAAATAAAACTAATCCAAATAAAACACTTACTAAAAATAAAAACATCAAAAACAACAAAACTGATCAACTTTTAACTAAAATTATAATAAAAACTAAAATATTAAAACTATAACAAATACATTTATGCATTTAGCAGACGCTTTTATCCAAAGCGACTTACAGTGCATTCAGGCTATACATTATTTTTATTTTTTTATCACTATGTGTGTTCCCTGGGAATTGAACCCATGACCTTTTGCGCTGCTAACGCAATGCTCTACCACTGAGCCACAGGAACACCATAATATAATATAAATAATATAATAATGGTCATGTGACCATTAACTAACATCAGAGAACCATGAACGTGTGAATGTATTTTCGTATTTTAGCTCAAAGGTGTTTGTGAATCTCTGATTGAACAGCTGTGTGTTAATAGTTCATCGTGTTCGCTCTATACACACAAATGAACAAATCAATTCTTCCAATGTGATTCTTTAAAACCTCAATTACAAGTGCTGAAGATTATCTATTAGCAATTACTGCTAACTATCTGGAGAGCACCGCCGGACAACATTAGCATCGACCCACAGCGCATCAGTTCTCCAGCGCACTCGATGAATCACGTTACGCTCGAGTCTGCAAATCAATCAGCTGACTCTATGTTCACTAGACTGATTACAGCCTTCAGATCTTCTGCTCTGAACACCTTAGCAACTCCTTAGCAACCATATGGGAAAACCTTAGCAACCAACCAGACCACCCTAGCATTGTCCTAACAACCACATAGCAACCACCCTAAACACCTTAGCAACCACCTAGCAACCAACCAAACCACCCTAGCATCCTCTTAGCAACCACCCTGAGACATTAGCAACCACCCAGTCCCCCTAACAACCACCCAGACCACCTTGAACACATAGCAACCCCCTAACAACCACACAGAACAACTTAGCAATACTCAAGCCCTAGCAACCTCCTAGCAACCACTCAGACCCCCATAGCAACCTCCTAGCAACCACCCAAATGCCTTAGCAACCACCCAGAACACCTTAGCAACACCCAAGCCCTAGAAACCTCCTAGCAACCACTCAGACCCCCATAGCAACCTCCTAGCAACCACCCAGAACACCATAGCAACACCCAAGCCCTAGAAACCTCCTAGCAACCACTCAGACCCCATAGCAACCACCAAGAACACCTTATAAACACCCAAGCCCTAGCACCCTCCTTTTGTGTATAATTATTATACATGTAAATGTATATAATTAAATTAAATATACTATAAAGTAGTATAATATGGGTTACTATACTATGAAATATATATTTTAAAAATATATACACACACACAGTATATATGTATATAATTAAATAACACAAATAAATTAATTTTATGTACATGAAAATGTACATAATTAAATTATACCATATAATAACATAATTATGGTATAATTATGTTATTGAAGCTGCATTATATATATATATATATATATATATATATATATATATATATATATATATATATATATATATATATATATATATAATGCTAATGGCTACTTTTGTTCTTTGTGAGAGGACCTTCATCTAATTTGATTATTTGCCATCAATGTAAAAACTTCTTCACAATATATGAGGCACATTTGAAGCTGCATTATTACGACTCTCTCCTGTAACACAGCACTAACGCTGTGAGATAAACCGTATGTGTGAAGCTTTGAGGGAATCTTGTGGGGGTTTGTTTTGACAAAAGCTCTGCTGAGATCGTTGTGTTTCATCTCCTCAGGGCTTGGGGTTCATGAATGACTGAAATCTAAAGCCTACGCTCCACCCTCATTGTTTGAGAATAGCTTTGCAGCCGTCGGCCGGTGGGTGTTTGCTGGAGTCTCTGAGACGGATGAGATGTGAGGAGCGAGACCAACTCCTCCATCAGAGAGGTGAGGAGCGGAGGAGGAACCGCTGAGCACCACAAACACACAGACTCGCTAATACACAAAATCACTAGGGAGGATAATAAACAGCCTACATACTCAAATGAGTTATGAATTATCACTGTAAAAAAAAATGACTGAATTTAACGATAAAAGACTGTAAAAATGCAACCTGTTAATTGATTAACGGTAAGTTCCCTCACTATAAACGGTGAAAAACTGTATTGGACACAGTGTTGGGTAAGTTCCTCTAAAAAGTAATTAATTACTAGTTACATCTTCAACAGTGTAATTAGATTACTGTACAAATTACTCTCTCCAAAAAGTATTTAATTACTTTCTAAATCCTATATCAACCTCCACAAGTTAATGATACAAGGATAGACATGAAACGCTTCTTTTAATTCTTTCAAATAAATAAATAATAGATAACTACATAAATTATTCTGGTCACACTTTAGTGTCCGATTCTCTCTATTAACTATGACTTTTGCCTCAATATACTCCTAATTACTGCAATTAAGGATTTAGAATACAGTCTTGCAGAATAAGACATAAATATGTGCTTTTTAAGTAATGAAAACAGACAATATCCCAGTAATATTCATGCTAGTTAATAGTGAGAACTGGACACTAAAGTGTTAACAATATACTTATTAACTCACCAAAGTATTTAAAGTGAGAACGGTGCATAAAAAGCATGCATTTTAAAGTTAGACTGTAAATTTTGATGTTAAATCCTCTATTGTATTGTATTGTGTATAAATGTTCTACAGTATATACACAGTATTAAGTTCAATTACATAAGAAGTAACTAATTAAATTACAGAAAAAATAAAGAGTAATCCCTTACTTTACTTTTTCAAGGGAAAAGTAAATAAGTTACAGTAACTAATTACTTAGTAACTAATTACACCCAACACTGATTGGACATTACATGTAATTTTATGGTAGTATACTGTATACTGTAGTAAAGGAACGTATAATATACAGTGAATAACCGTAAATTGACATTCCCATTTGTGTTTTTTTGGTTGAAATAACTACGTTTCTTCTTAGTTTTTTCTTATCAGTTGTGTACATTAGGGTTGTATGTTGCATCTAATGTTGTTAAATTAATATTTATTGCATTATTTCAGTTTCATGTGTGTTCCCATGATGGGTGTTTACACTGTGCATCTTCTATATATGTTTGTATTTAAAAGCTGCTTTGGTTGATCATGTGACTCTCATCACCTCCTGCTGGTTATCAGTGTATTACAAAGATACAAAACAGATTTCAGTACTTCAGTAGGTTGGTATATTAACATTATATCAGTTAATGAAATTACGGTATTTAAATGTAAATTTAAGTTAAAACCGTAAAACCTAAAATGTTGCTACCTTTTTTTTTTACGGTAAAATTCTGGCAACCACAGCTCCCGGTTTTTACCGTAAATTTTACGATTTTTTTTAAAAGTGTATGAAGTGCTGAATAACCATCAGTCCTGATGCAAAACTGCAAGAGGAATATGGATGGGGATCATAAACAGTTTAATCAATCTGGTTCTGATTTCAATTGCACTTAACGATTCTGTTTCCTTGACAATTTCGTTAATGATTCATTTAGTATTTCTGACACATTCTAATAATTAATCCTAATTACATACTAAACAGAAACAATACTTTTGGGGGGCAAAATATTACCGTTTCCTCTATTCACAAACAAATATTTTTTTTATAATATAATTAAAAAATAAATCACTTTTCATATTTGATGTTTTAAAATGTTATGTTTTATATTTTAAATAGCATAATATTTAATATTTAAAATTAACATTTAATTTTTAATATTGAATGTTATTTGACATTAAATATTTTTTATTTTTAAACAAATAAATGTGCTACTTTTGCAGTGAAGGTTTCAGTAAAGGCCGATAATAGATTAATTTAAAATAACGTTTACATTTTAATATTTAAAAATGTTTTGTATTTCTAATAATACATTTATTTAATATTTTAAAATAATATTCATGTCAATATTTAAAAAATATTTGTAATTTTAATAACAAATAAATAATGCTATTTCTATCTAAAAAAAAAGGCGATACTACATTCATGTTAAAATATTACAATTTAAATGTTAACATTTAATAATATTTTATATTTCTAATAGTATGATGTTTGTTTATTTATTATTTTAATGTTTTTTTTTAACAACAAATAAATAATGCTACTTCTGTATTCACAGTAAAAATTTCAATAAAGGGCGATAACATTAATATTTTAAAATTGTAATTGTTAATATTTAAACGTTTTATAATTCTAATAATATACTATTTAGAATTTTAAAATATTTTTTTATTATTAATATTTTGTGATATAACAAATAATAAGTAAAAAGTTCCAATAAAGGACAATAATATTAACATTTAAAAAATATATATATAAAAAAATTAATATTTAAAAGTGTTTTATATTTCTAATAATATAATATCTAGTATCTAGTAATAATATTTATTTTTATAGGCCTACATTTTTAACAACACTTGAATTTTTTATTTCACAGTGAAAAGTTTGGATAAAGGGTGAGTTGGCAGCGAACTGAAGAAAGCGTCCTGCAAACACACATCTGCTGCGCTCTGGAGCTCTCAGGCCTCTTTCATTGTGCGCCCAAACAAATCAACACGTACAGTACCACCAACACGGCATGATGGATGTTTATTTTAGTCTGATTCACTTGGCGGCAGCGGCTCGATATCAGGACGCTCCAGAGATGATTTATTCCTGGCCTGTTCTCATTCGATTAGCCGCGGGCGGCCGCGAGAGAAAGAGACGCCGCTTTTCCTGACCTTCCCGCTGAAGACAGACCTCAGTCTCCCCCTCCTACCTGAGGCAGTGAGACCTTCCATCAAAGCAAACCCACTGGAGTCAGCGAACCGGCGGAGCGAACCAAAGCCAGATCCGGGGGGGGATCGCACAGACCTGAATTACACCCGATCTGTCCAGAGCTGCCAGCAGCGAGGACTCGGAGGAATAGCAGACGCTCCAGAAACCGGAGCGTTTCCCGTTTGATCTCGGGATCCAGAAGGTAAACAACAACACTAATGAGCTTTCTAGTGTTCTGAAGGAAACTTTCACGCGGAAAAACTTCTCGGGGGCTTCAAAAGACTCGATTGTTTTTGTAATTATTTAGCACAAGCATTTTAATTACTTTTAATCATTTTAATTGCATTTAATTATGCAAGACAAACATCTAGGGCTTTTTTGAGGCTGCTGTTATTGTGGATGAGGTTTAAAAAACAGCATGTTCTCTTTAATATAGTGAACAGATCGATTTCTGTGCATTACATGAAAACTTAAAATGGAAATCAGCGCATTTTATCTTGTGAACATGCAATGCATTAAGTAATTAATTACTATAATTTAATGACTTTTCCCTTGATAAAGTAAAGTAAGGGATTACTCTTCATTTTTCTAATTCGAGTTACTTCTGATCTCATTGCATTAACAATTCTATATGAAATAATAGAGGATTTAACATCAAAATGTTATGTTTTTAATGTAACCTTCTCCCTTTAAATACTTTGGTCAGTTCAAGAATAATTTATGCAATTTTATATTATTTATGTGACAGAATTAAAAGCAGTTTCATGTCTCTCCTTGTATTGCTCAACTGGTCAAGGTTGATATGGGATTTTAGAATTTAGTAATATGTAATGCAATATTTTTAATTAGTATAGTAGCTAGTAATTTTGTACCCTAGTGACTTACCCAACACTTGTAAACATATATACACATGGGCTTGGAATAATTATGATGTTTCTGAAAGAGTCTC
>CM041807.1:39019108-39046608 GCA_023376895.1 Aspiorhynchus laticeps
TACTAACAATATATAATAAAATGTATATTGCAATTTATTGACTGACTTCTTTTACAAGATTCATCTCACAACAGGCTTTATTTTCTTTAATCAAAGTTTGCATTGTATTTACTCATGCAAATGAGGAAACACCACAAGCTGTCTATCATAAAATCCTCAATTTGCAGCACACACTGCTATGTTTAAAGTAGAAGATTAGTAATATACTTGAGCTCTATTTTCTTCACCCTCTGTAGTAAATCCTTCACTCTCTCTTTGTTTAAGTCAGAGATTTTCAGGATCAGCAGGACAGAAAATAATGAACGAGGCTCAGAGCTGAATGGATAAAAATATAACACGCATAACCCCCTCGGTTTGCATATCTGTAAGTGATAACGGAGCACAAGGACGAGGCGTCCTTCAGCGGCGCTCAGGGTCAGATCTCAGATCAGCGGACGAGTGTTTACGATGCAGCACAGATCTGGCAGCGGCGGCCGCGACAGATGTTCCCACCAATCTGTGCATCGCGGTTGCTAGGCAACGGTGAATCTGGAAGTAGCGCCTTTCCTCGTCCCCGCAGACAAAAAGCCCTTTTCAGCCGAACACGCATCAGACACTCGCTTAACAGCACTCACCGGCATTCACTCGCTGCCATGTGAGCGTTACGCTACGACCGTCACAGATGTCAGACGCACAAAAGAAAGCATGTAGTAAAACACCAGTCTGCAGGTTATTATGAAGGCAATATCATTTTAGTGCAGCTGCTGCTCTGGTTTATGAACATTCACAGACGAGGTTACATGAGCAAATGATGCCAACTTAACGTCTTAATTCATGTTCTGGCCTATACATTTATTGACTGACTTAAAACAACAACAATATACCTGGCAGAATATGCAAAATGTTTAATTTTAACAAAAAATAAGAGGGATCATGAAAATTGCATGTTATTGTTTATTTAATACTGTCCTGAATAAGCTATTTTCATAATGGATGTTTATATATTCTCCATTTCGATGACGAATAGCAGCAGCCTAATTTAGTTGCTATTGTCCGAGTCATTGATGTTAATAAAGCAACAAAAGACCAAAAAAAAAAAAATCACTCACTGCTCTCGACTAAATCACTTTAGTAGCCTCATAAAGATTAATCTAAATTTATTTATATAAATACAGTAAATATGTCTGCTTGAAAGAATAAAGAATATTATTTATTCAGCTTTCAGATGATGTATAAATCTCAATTTCAGAAAATTTGACCCTTATGACTGGTTTTGTGGTCCAGGGTCTCAAATGTCTTATTCTAATTCACTGATTAAACGTAAGAATTTGACTCAAAAAATAATGCACACTTTTAGAAAAATAGGTTTTTTAAAAGTAAAAATGCCCATAAAAAGGTAAAAAATCATATTTAAATAATTGGAAAAGATTCATTTCTATCAGTGTGAACTAGTGTTGTCACGGTAACCAAAATTTCAGTATTCGGTACCAATACCAGTGAAAATCCACGGTTCTCGGTACCAATTTCGGTACCAAAGCAAAACACAAAAACATGCTAATTAAAAACATACTATTTTTATTAATAAAGTCAAACAAAATAAAATGTAAAAAAATAAATGCCATTGTTTATATTTATTTAAAATTGTTTCAAGTTTTTTCACAAGTAATAAAGTATGAAAAACAGTAAACAAATTTCACCCAAATTTAATTTCGTCTTTTAATTAATGAAATTTAAAAACATTTTATTTTTTGGTAAATAAAGGGGATTTACTGTTAAAATTAAAATATGGAAGAAATATTGTGTGATTATTTCTTTTAAAATAAAGATGTATTAATTTTTTCAACAGTAGTAATAGTATCACATACATTCTACTAAATAATAGTAATATATTTCTGGCACAATGTCTTTTAAGTAAAAACTAACTTTTATTTTGACGGGTTGCCGTGAATACCTTTACATTTCCGTGTGTATGTGTGTAGCTATGATATGACGCTGGTTTTACTCAAATGAAACGGTAAAATGCTTGTGAAGTGACTCTCATAGCAGTTCTGGAGATGTAGTTTATGTATTTATGTCCTCATTGAGACGGTGATGCTGAAATTCACTGCGAGCGTCGTCGCGCGCTTCAGTGTATGTAGTAAAAAAACAACGCGGTCTGCCATTCATTCATTCATTCACACAGAGACTCAGAACATGCGGGATTCATATCTGAATCGACGTTTGCGGCTTAATATTTACAGATACTAACTAGTCCATGTCACGATTTGATTTAAGTGTAATGACCTACTTTTGATTAATTCATCTAAACTGACAAACTCCGTGACATTCCGCGCTAAACTGTAAATTCCGTTTTTATAACTGGATTCTGTCCGCGTCTTCTGCATCGAGGAAATCAGAGCCGTACGGGTCAAGAACCGGGTTGACCGGGTACTCGGTACCACCGGAACTTGAAAAAAGCTAGTACCGTAACGTTTTAATTTTTTTAGTACCGACTTTGTACCGAAGTACCGGGGCTTTTGACAAGACTAGTGTGAACTGACCAACAACGCACAGAATATGAAGAATATCAAAACCAGTTTAAGATACCAGCACGATACCACACTCAGCAAAATATCACCTTATTATAATTATTATAAAATCCCAGAAAATAGAGCGATTATTTTTTGTCAATCTAGCTCACACACACCAGACCAATCTTTCCTGAACACATTCCTACAGGGACGAGCTGTAAACGCCGCCTGACATTTTCCTTTTAATTACACAGCGACAGAAATTGTTTCCTCGTTAGTGTGTAATTGATGAGGTTTGTAAGAGAGGGCAGAGCGCGCGCGTGTCAACAAACACACAGAAAGACTGATCATTCTCACCCCAAAGCAACACACAAAACATGCATTCTCTCTCATGTAAAGAGTCCTGACAGACGGTGGGTCTGGATCGAATTTAACGTGTTTACAGCAGAACACGGATCTCCAAAACCACCTCCACATTCCTGATGAGAGCTCAGAGCGTATTTAAAACCAGACGAGGAAACCGCGAAAAACACACGCCGAACAAACGAAGCGTCTGAGAGCTTCTGTGCAGCCGGAGAGAACAAGCCCTACACACACCACAATTCAGATGAACGTTTACACTGTTATTGATCTGAATTCATCTGAAGAATGACACTATTGTCTTCTGTACAGCTGCTTTACAACTGAAATTATTTCATAATTACTGAATTTTGCACTGTTGCTTTTCTGCTGAAAGAGTATTTTCTTCTAAAAAGCAACCTAATAAACTGGGACTATTTATAACTTTGGAAAACGTTTATTAAAGTGTAGAAACAATTTTTACTCTGTAATTAGTTATAAGAAATTACCATAAATTTCTGAGTAAAAATTGTTTCTACACTTTAATAAACGTTTTCCAAAGTTATAAATAGTCCCAGTTTGTTAGGTTATTTTTTACAAGAAAATACTATTTCAGGCTTTCTACTTAAAAAATTTGTAATTAATTTAATGTTTCATTGTAATTAGTTATAAAAAATTACCATAAATTTCTATGAAACAAAATTAATTACAAAATTTTGAAGTAGAAAGCGTGAAATAGTATTTTCTTGTATAAAATAACCTATATAAACTGTTATTTAGAGGAGTACTGGTTGCTTTTAAAAACTTTTACCATTCAAAAGTTTGGGTCATTAAGTTTTTTTGAAAGATATTAATAGTTTTATCTATCAAGGATGCTTTAAATGACATCAAAAGTGACAGTAAAGACATTTACAATGTTACAAAAGATTTTATTTCATATAAATGCTGTTCTTTTGAACTTTCTATTCATCTGTGAATCCTGAAGAATAAAATGTATCACTGTTTCCACAAAAATATGAAGCAGCACAACTGTTTTCAACATTGATAATAATCAGAAATGTTTCTTGAGCAGCAAATCAGCATATTAGAATGATTTCTGAAGATCATGTGACACTGAAGACTGGAGTAATGATGCTGAAAATACAGCTTTGATCACAAAAATAAATTACAGTTTAACAGATATTCACATAGAAAACAGTTATTATAAATAGTAATAATATTTCAATTTTTTTACTATATTTTTGATCAAATAAATGAAGCCTCGGTGATCAGAAGAGACTTCTCAACATAAAAAATGCATGTTTTTAATAGTCTGTCATTGATTTTACAGTGACACTGTGCTTTGAACACGTTTTATGGCGTGATGAATAATAATTTCAGCACAATGTGAATTTCAGTTCAAAGGCGTTGATGTTAATCACTCAGTCTAGAGACTATACATAACATTCACATGGACGTCTCCAGACGTGTAGGAGATGAACACAGATGTGGAGATGTAGATGTGAGCGGAGGATCGTCAGAATGAACCTGATAAACCCGTCGCTGTTAGTTAGTTATTCTCATCAGACGCTCGCCTACAGACCTTTACTGATGGAGAACACATCACTTCAGAAGAAACACAAAAGCACTGAGTTTATACTATAAACACTTGAACGAATCACTGAATGAGCCAAAGTTTAAGAGGTTATTGCAATCAAATTGCTAATCAAATAAACTAGATCTCCAGCAGCCCAACGAAGGATTCTGGATCGATTTTGGTTAAAAACTCGGCGCTTATTGCTTTCAGATGGACAGACAGTTTCTCCTGATTTCTTAGTGTATATCAAACAGATAACTGGAGCATGTTTTACCAGAAAAGTTTCTTTGTATTGCAATTATTTGTCAAATTTACCTGCGATGGAGTAAAACTTGCTTCTGCACTGTAAATATTGGGTTTATTTGGATAATGTTTACAAGAAGAAATGTATTCAAAATACTTTAAAATTTCACGATTAATTAAGTGTGTTACTTGCTGATCTTTGTAATTATTTGTAAAATTTACTAGCAACTTCTGACAACTGTTTCTACACCGTAAAATTAATTAATTAATTAAATAAAACCGTTTTATTTTGGTGGGGGGGGGGTACTTTTTACACACAAAAAAAAAAATCCATTTCATTTTTTTCTACTTTAAAATTTCACATTTACTTCAATGTGTTACATGCCTTTTCTTTGTAATTATTTGTAAAATTGTCCAGCAATTTCTAAACAAACAGTTTCTAAAAGGATCGTTTAAAGTTATAAATAAAACCAATGAAATATTGGTGCTTTTTGACAGTATAAAAGGCATAATGAAGACACATTCAGTTCTTGTTCACTTTAAAGTCTTATTTCAATTAATTTACATGCAAGTAACTTAAAAAGTGAATCATCTAAAATCTCATCATTTAATCACGTCATCAGAATTACAGATCAGAATAAATTATTTACAGACAGATGCAAATTGTAGTCAAATACATGTTTGATTTCCAAGAGGCTGATGAGTTCCTACTTTAATGAAGATAGAATTATTCATTGTTTCTCTGATATCTCAGGTCATTTCTATGAGGTAAAAATACAAAGTGGACGATTTAATCCTCAAAAAACATTTCACTAAAGAATTGTGGGAATGATCTTAAAACACATGAGTATCTGGAGCCTGATTATATATTTAGAAAGTTAACAGAAGTCGTATTTCACCTTCATCAGCGTGTGACTGTATTATTCCCGCTCGCAAACAAACAAGATAAAAATACACGAAGTGCTTTATTAAAAAAAACTAAAGTTTGAACATTTTAATACATGCAGCAAAAAACAAGTCGGCTCTGTTCCAAAACATAGTGAGCTGCCTACCTAGACAGCACTGTACGGCGTCATTGTTAAAAACAGGGGGAAAAAACTGAACCGCATTGCATGTATTTTCAACAGCAGGAGGATGAAATCAACACAGAGTAGATTTCTCTCTTATTTCTGAAAAATAAACTCCCAGCGAGTGCTGAAAATAAACGCCTGCAGAACTAACTACACCAGAAAAAACATCAGACGGATCCCTAAATGAGCATCTCAATCATGAATCACTGTGTATTCTGAACATAATAACTCCATTATAGAGTTCAGTGAGCGGTGACGATGAGAAATTACGCATTAAAGTATCATTTTTCATTTGAGCTGAGAATTCAACTGTACTGAGGAAACTACAACTTTGCAACACTGAAACAAAAAGTATCAAAATTCCTCTGTAGCCAATCAGAAAGATTAAAAACAAAATAACATTTTAAGTTGAAAAAAAAGTGTTGATTTTCAGTATCAATCATTGCTGTCAATCATACTCGAAACTCCCTTCTAAAAGCTTCAAAATTAAATAAGAACATATGAAAGGGATAATGCATGGCTACGATGTGGAGGCCTCCGTGAAGTGCATTAAAATCTTTTAATGCACAGCTAGCCATGCATTATCCCGCTTATACCATGGTCATTTGCCAGCATTGACAAGTTAAAGGGATACTCCACCCCAAAATGAAAATTGTCATTAATCACGTATCCCCATGTCATTCCAACCCCATAAAAGCTTCTTTCGTCTTCAGAACACAATTTAAGATATTTTAGATGAAAACCGGGAGGCTTGTGACTGTCCCATTGATTGCATAGTAAATTGCACAGTCAAGTAGGGTTGGGCGATGTCTACCAAATTGGCATGATGATGATCAGTAAAGCCGGTTCTGTGATTAGTGCTAAATCTCCATCACCTGCTTTCAGATGGAGCGGCATTTAATACACAGAGCCGTAATTCACTGACAAGCTACGCAATATCACGTTCATTATCGAAGGCGATTCATCAATTATTTTTTAATGACAATGCAAATCATTGAATTAGTTATGAACTGATTAACTCATAAAACCTCATTAAAATAATCACAATATTTACAGTATTTCCAAATGTTATATCAGCAGCAAAATAATCTTAATAGATCATCGTCCAGCTCTAGTTCTATCAGTTACAGTCACACAAACAACACAAACACAACGAGAGCCTTAATAACCTCAATCCGTCATCGTTAAACAATATCTTCATTCATCAGAGCCACACAGCAGTTAATTAGCAGCATCTGTCTTTGTGGTTTTCAGACGGATCACAGAGAGAAACACTAAATGACTTCATTAACACGTTCACAAAGATCCATCTGATTCACATCACGCCTATTCATAATCATAACACAGAGATATTAAGAGGAAAAACTGATGTAAACACAAACCATGAGCTGCAGATATACATCTATGATTTACACGATGCGGAAAAACGCATATATTGTGACAAATATCTCCCTTAATGTAATAATAATAATAATAAATAATAATAATAATAATAAGTAACAGTAAATAATTTTTTCTTCATGTTTTTTTGTGCAGCACTTTGTTTGCCAAAATAGAAAATAATTTATTTTATTAAAAATTAATGTTTTTTAAAAGATAAAGATGAATGTTCTTGTGCCTTAATTTGATTACAAAAAATGTAAAATACAAAAAAATGAATTTCTGAAAAATAATAATAATAATTTGTAGGGTCCCTATATTTGTAAAGAAAGTAAATAAATAAATGAATGAATGAATAAATAAACAAATAAAATGACGTTGTTTTCATGATTTTATCAATTCAATTAATTAGACACTGTTTTATTATTAAAACTTAATTAAACCAATAAAATGGAATTAAAGCAGAAAACAGAATTTGGTAAATGTAAAAATTGAATTTGAGAATTTTCAGGGGCCTAGAAATTCATTTTTATTAAACTTTTAATAAATTGATGTTAAATTGTATACGTTTCATGATATCAATTCATTAATTAATTAGACATGCTTTTTAATGACTAAAATTGTATTTAACCATTAAAGAGTCCAGAAAAATTAAAACAGAAAAAAATCTAATCCAAAAAAAAATAAAATGGAGAAAATGGAATTTGGGAAAAAAAATAAAATGGAGTTTGATACTATTTCAATATAATTGTTTTTATGATAGTTCAATGTAAAAAAATAAAAAAATAAAAAAAATGACAAAATATTAGAATTGAAGATATGCATCAATGGCGTGTCTTTTTTCCCCTATTTTTCCTCTCTTCTTCTGTTATGGTCCATCAAGCAAATCAAAGTTTATCACGGGGTCAACTTTGGCCTCAACGTCTCTGATTTAACCCAATCAACCCAGATCCGCTGGCTCTCTCGATCTGAATCCAGGATTTGAGACTTGAGACGTGAAACAGAAGCGCAGCTCGTCTCAAGAACGTTTCTTGAGGAAGGAGAATAAGGACTCGGGCCTGTTTTATGACTCTGACATTTACCTGCTCCTAAATTCTGCTGCTTACGAGAGACGCAATCAGGTCAAGGATGAGTCTTTCCTCCGAGTCTTCAAGAGAGGAAAGAAAAGGTCACTGGGCATCGGCTAATTACTTATAACTTGCTGGATTCCCCATCGATCACACACAAGAGGAAGAGACTGCGGGTGAATGAGTGATTCATCTACAATTTCAGTAGTTATTCCCTTCCGCCAGCTCAAAAAAATAAAAAAGACTTATTCCTCAGCTTCTGGAAGGTGTTTTATTGATGTGTTCTATAATATAATATAATAATATAATATATCCCTTTGGGACACGTTCAATGTTTCATAATGTTTGATAATGTATAGAGAAAATCAAACATTTTAAAATGAGTCAATAAAATAAATAAACAGACAAACAAACATTTGATAGATAAAAAAAATACTTAATTAAAAATATAAAATTTCACTTTATAATATTACAAAAATAATATTAATACTAAAATTAAAACAAACAAAATAAAAATGAAATATTTTAAATTAATTTGAATTGTTACCATCTAGTTAACTTGTTAACTAGAATGTGTTTATTTTTTATGTTTGATGTAATATACAGAAAATAAAAAAATACATGAAAAATAATAAAATACAAAGTTAATATAAAATAAACAATTGATAAAGAAAAAGGTACATACAACAAATACTATATCAAACATATAATATTCATATTATTTTAATTCATAATATTAAAATAATAAATATCAAATAAAAAATAAATTAATGTTACCATCTAGTTAACTTGTCAACTAAAATAAGATACAGAAAATGAAAAATACATCATCTAAAAAAATAAACAAAAACAATTAAAAATAAAAAAGTATACAAAAATATAATGAAATATATTATTAAATTATTATTTTAATTGATCATATTAAAATTATAAAATTAAATTAAATTTAAAAAATATAATAGGAAAAAGCTAATAATTTTAAGTGAATTTTATAATACTCAATATTCAATTGAATTTCATTTAAAATAAAATGTTATAGATTATTTTTAGAAAGATCTTTTTAGAAATAAATGATAATGATTTGCTAACCCACTACAAGTGGATAAAAGACCGTTCAGTTGTCAAAATCACTTAAGAAAATGCACAAATGAAGTCTGCATTGATTCACAATCCATTATCCAGCATCTCCATCATAAAACAAACTGCAATATGAACCGGACATTAAATTGAGTCATGATGAAAAGGGAAAGTATTCGATGGAGTCAGATCAAGGTCTGCAACCTTTCATCCTTTACATCGCGTGAGTCACAGGAATGAAGATCGAACGGACGGCTGCTTTGAACTATTATCATTCAAACATTATTCACAGCAAAAACACATCTCAATACGAGTCTCATTTCATTTATACGTCACGATCTTCCAAGGAGCTTTATTCACTGAATTAAGAGTCCAAAACACACACCGACGTCCAGAAGATGGAGATTCCTTTGCATCACAAAACCCTCGTGACCCCAAACAGCATTTGCATGAGTGTAGACGACGGATGACCACAAAGCCTGCACATGATAAAGATACCAGTGTTTTGCATGATAATACGAGGCCAGACACACATGCATCTGATGAGCCACCGTCTAAACTCAATACAACACACGTATAATCACAATACACATGTCTGATTATCACACTTCATTAAATAACACAGTTATATTCCTACATGCGACTAAAGCATGCACTGATAGACTGTTACATTTATATTAATGCATTCAGCAGATGCTTTTATCTAAAGTGACTTAGATTGCATTCATTGCATGCTGTACTGTTTAAGCAATTTATGTACTATTTATGTGCAATTTGTGTGTTATGGTTATTATACAGCAGTCTAAAAAAAAGCAGTTAAAGAAATACCAATGCACACGAATGTCCGTAACAAAAACATGGTAATACCATGGTACTTTTTGAAACACTTTTCTTGAAATAAGCCTGAGTTTACAACTTTGCAAGAACTGGAAACTGAGATTCGGTTCTTATTCAGAAACTGGTTCGGTTTTGTAGGGAAAAATTTTAATGGGTTTTAAAAATGTTTAAAAACATAAAAATGGGTTTTAAAAAATTACAACTTTGCTGTAAATTGTTACTTAAATGTTTAGAAACATAAAAATGTGTTTAAAACAAATATGTTTTTAAAATGTGTTTTACAACTTTTTAACAACTTGTAGTTATAACTTTGTTGTGAATTGTCACCAAAAACAAAAAACAAATAAATAAACAAAAATAAGCTTAAAATATTTAAAACAAAATAAGTGTTTAGGAAAAAGGTGTAAAAATGTACAACCTTGTTTTAAATTGTTGCTAAGAAACAGGTTTAAAAATGTATAAACAAATGTTTAAATGTGCTGCAAATTATAATAAAAAAAATAAAAATAAATAAAAGTTTAGAAAAATGTTTAAAATTATGTAAATTGTTGCTACAAAACCAAACATTTAAAAAATGTTTATAAACAAAAAAGTTTGAAAAAAAATGTTAAAAAAAACTTAGCTGCAAACCGTTGCTAAAAAACTTTTTAAAAATGTTGCTAAAAAATTGTTAAAAACAAAATGTGTTTAACTTTGCTGTAAACCGTTACTAAAACCAAAACCTTTAAAAAAAAAAAAAAGAAAATAGAAAATGTGTTTAAGAATGTTAACATTTAGCGACTTTGCAAGGGTTTGAAACTGAGTCAGTTCTTATATTAAAAAATTCTGGAGCAGGATAATATTAATAACATATGGGTAGTAGGGTTGCACGATACACCGGTACTACGGTAGTATCGCGATACTAAAGCTTAAAAATACCCACGGTGCCATTGCATTTTTTAAACGGTAGTATCGTCCATAAGGTAGTACCGTAAGATATGTAGTATGCACGGCAGGAACACTGTTTAAAACGTTCATTTGAACATGCATGCCAGCAGAAACATTACAAGTTGATTGCCAAATGTATTTCTGCTGTGCTCTGTGTAGTTTAGTCTGTGTATACGCTTTATATGGTATTGAGTGTTTCCCGACGCTTCAGTTCAGTTTGTAATGAGAAGTTCACTCGCACGTCATTGTTCATGCTGCAGTTTATCAGAAGAAAGGGTCTGATTCAGACCGTCTGATGTCATTTTAAAAAACAGCAGATCAAGCATCACTTATTCAACATCATAATATCCTACAAGAAAGTATTATCGCAGTTTTATTCATTTGACCACTTCTAGAACAGGTGAACTAGTTCGTTTCTGGAAGCATCTTTGCGATCACGAACGCAGTTCCATTCATCAACATAGCGCTTTGCACTTGGTTCTTATCAATCATTATATATATTGTTTTATTCTTTTATAATGTTATGTTTTAATATACATTCTGCTAACTTGGAAATTTCAAGATATGCGAGCAAAAAATGCTCCTGACAGTTCGGCAATATGACACGAACAAGAGTGCTGTTTTTGTTTCATTTCTGTGTTCGAATCCGAATCCGCGTCGTCTCTGAATCACTGATTCACTGAGCCATTCATAAAAACAGTCATTTGATTCGCTTCTGAAGGATTCAGCCGTTTTGAAAGCATCGTTTGAATGACTCAGTGATTCAATCACGAACTTCTGCCACCTGCTGCCCGTTTAAAGTTTCCCATCTAAAAGTAGGCCTATTACATATTTTCCAACATATTTCTATATTCAGAATTTAGTATTTAAAACATTAATCTTATAACATTATTTATGCAATTATAAATACAGTCTAAATGTATAAATGCCACATCTAAATGTCACTTCATGCAGCTTCTGTGCAGTGCTAAGATTTGTTTAGATAATTTCATGATAACAATAGCCAGTCATTCATTCACATTAAGTATTCAGAGAAAAATATTGTCTGTTTCATTTACATCTATTATATTTATTTATTTTGTAGAATTTAATTTTAAATTAACACAATACTGCATGTGTATCGTGATACTTCAGCTGGTATAGTATCGTAAGACATTTTTATGGTATCGTGACAACCCTAATGGGTAGTTAAGAGTATTGTACTAAAATACTTTGACAGTGTTTCCTACTGAATCTACAGCACCACAGCAAATTAAACTTAAAGAAACACTAAACCTCTTCAAAAGTACTAAAAGAGCCATTAATGAAATCGTTAAGGAGCTGGAATCATTAAGTGGAAATAGAATTGCTGAATTCCTCATTATTTTCCCCAATAACAGCGGACTGATGTGTTTTTTTTTTTAGAAGAACTTTCCCAAGAGGACATTCTCCTAATCTAGTTGTCTAATATTGTTGTTGAATATTGCTGGTTCTTTGACGATTTGTTTTGTTCCTCTTTTGTAAGTTGCTTTGGATAAAAGAATCTGCTAATTGCATGAATATAAAATGTAAAATTCAGTTTCTTATTTCACTAAAAGTTGTCTAATTTGGTGAGAAGAACAGTGACGCTCTTCATCAGCTTTGAGAAGGTTATGATGGATGACAACAAGCAAAAACCCTTCAGAAAACCATCTTTAAATGCTCTTTACTCCAAAAACATTCACATTTACATTTATGCATTTAGCAGACGCTTTTATCCAAAGCGACTTAGTGCATTCAGGCTGTACATGTTTTATCACTATGTGTGTTCCCTGGGAATCGAACCCACAACCTTTTGCGCTGCTAACGCAATGCTCTACCACTGAGCCACAAAAACATCTGGCAGGCATTCATTTGGACACCAAAACGGGTTTCTCTTTTGGTGACGCTCTGAATCTATTTATAGCCGCTGGCGAGAAACACAAACCTCAACTCAACCGCAAGAAACAATGAACATCAAAATCAGGCCAGACCGCAATAAAAACAAAGCTCATGAGGAAAAGCGGCTCTGGCGTTTGATTTCGAGGAAGAGAATGAAACATAGCTTCCTTCCCTTTAAACACAAACATGATCTGGATTTTAAGACAGAGCTGATTTCAGCCCAGACGGAGGATTTGTGAGGGAGTGTGTAAGTAGGTCAGGCGTTCTGATGGCATATAGAGTGATATACATGCAGCTGCATGAATACAAACATCAGTCGACGGAGAACTTCAGCAGGATAAAAGCCAGATTAACTGCTATATCAACCAGCAAAACACACCAGAAACTCACTTCTGTGCCTCAGACTTCATGCATGAGGCTTGTGTTTCTTAGTCAAATTCTTAGATTAATCGCATCCAAAATAAAAGTTTTTGTTTGCATAATATATCTGTGTTCTGTGTGTGTGTATATATATATATATATATATATATATATATGTATATATATATATGTATATATATATATGTATATATATATATATATATATATGTATGTATGTGTATGTGTATATATATATATACACACATACATACAGTATATATTTAAAAAATATTTATATGTATTTAAAAAAATATTTTTTACTTCAGAATAACGCACACTGATGAATCATTCATAATTAAACCAGGAACATTAACTAAACTCTTTGTTATGATGCAAGTCAAGTCGAAATGCACATTAAACCTGACTTTCATTCATTCTTCTGTGGCAATCTGTGCCCTTTTTCACCAGCATCCAAACCTCTGACTAACAATGACATCAAGTTCAGCCAAAATATCGAATTTTGTCACGCTAAAATAAATAAATGGCAGCTTGTCTCTGGAGGTTTGGAGAAAGACTTTCCCACGCACTGGTGGGCGTCATTGACGGCAGGTGGTCACCGCTGGGTTTACCATGACAAAAGCTTGGCCTCCTTCACCCCGAGATCCACGTCACACACCGTCTCAGCCTTTTCTCACACAGAGTCACTGCAACAATGACTGCAAACTCCAGTCCAGACTAATTATTCTGTTGACTTGAGCGACGCTTCGGGATTGGACCTCCAACCAAAGAGACACAAACAACGCATTTGACTCGACTGGATGACTGTATTAAAGTCAACTATAAGAGAAGAAATAGTGATAGAACTAGCAAACTTCTGCAGCTAAAAATTAAACATTTAAATCTATTTATTTTGGTTAATATTGATTTATAAATATACAATTGTTTATTGTTATACATACACAAATTTTGATGTTAAAAATGCAACATTAACCAGAATTAACATTAACCAAGATCAATGAATGCTGCAAAAGTATTAATCAATGTTAGTCAGTGCAATAGTTGAATAAGGTTAACTTGGAGTAAACTTGTGGTTAACAACTTAAAATATGTAACATTGTTACTAATAAAACAATAAAATATTACTAAAAACAAAATGTTTAAAAAAATGTGTTTATAAAATGTTTAAAAACAAAAAAAAGTTTTAAAAAATGTTTAGAAACATAAAAATGTGTTTATAAAATGTTTAAAAACAAAAAACAATGTTTAAAAAATGAACTGAACAAAAATAATTTGGAAAATGTTTAAACTTAAAAATGTTAGAACAAAATGTTTTAAAATGTTTACAAAAAACAAATTTAAATGCTTGAAACAAAAATGTTTAAATGTACAACCTTAAATACTAACAAATTTAAACATTTAAAAAAATTTAAACAAAAAGAAAAAAAAAAAAAAAAAAAAAAAGCTAAAAATTTTTTTTTATGTGTTCTTTGCATTGATTCTTAGCTGGTGCTTCTTCATAAATACTAAAACAATCATTAGGGAAAATAATTCAGTGGAATCTCAACCAGAATTATGAAATCCCTGCATTCCCCATCTCTAGATATTAGTATGCGCTCAGCATGCTCTTCCAGCGTGAGATATTTTTACCCTCTCTTTCATGCCCGCTCGAGGCAGAAGTGAACAGCCGAGGGCCGCTGATGTCTGGCGACAGCTGGACGTCAAGATGGAGACGGAGAGGTCATGAGAGGAGCCTGGGAGTCAGGATTATCCACACATTCCTCCATCTGTAGTGCCGAGGAAGCATCTGCCCCATCTCCATCTCAAAAACCCCGGAGCCGGAGCCCCAATAATGACTCCTCACACTGAGGAGGAGACGTCTGCTCACAGATCTGCTCTCTCAGGTGGAAACGCCAACAGCTTTGAGTGATCGCAGAGGTCCAAACACACCGTATGGTGTTCACACACACACGCTATCTTAAAGTGCCCCTATTATGGGTTATGAAAGGTTTTGGTTTTGGGAGTTCCCAATAACAGGTTGACATGCATGCAAGGTCAAAAAACACTTTCATTGTCTTATAATATGCATTATTTTTTCGCTCAACGATTCATTTTTTCAAATCCCTCCTTTGCGTGACGCTAATCTGCGGTGATTGGTTGATTGGATCATGCCTGTAATGCCTGATAAAGCAGCGTTTGTGAGTGCAGCGCTGCTTTGTGTACAGCGTTACCGGGGAAAAAGCTATTTTTAACGCTCCAAAAGCGCCATCTAGTGGCAAAGAATGAATTTGCATTTTCATTCTGACCAATGCCAAAAGACCAACAAGTGGGCGGGTAATATGCTAATATTTCATGTTGACGTTAACATGAATCGGCTTGGGATTCGTTTTAAAAACAACTCGTTTCAATGATTCAGAGTCGACTCTTTCTTTTGAGAGACAGTAACTTTATACATGGTGCACTTTCAGATTTAAAACTTTGCAGGATGTTTTCATTCACTTAGAGCTGCATGAAAGGTCATATTCAAAAATCCATAATAGGGGCACTTTAAAATAATCATTTACCTTCAGAAAACAAACACGGCTGAAAAACAGCTGACATACGTGCATCTGGGAGCTCACAATATCATATAATGGTTGAAAGCTGCTACAAACCATGAAAATATTAACAAATTCACTTCACACCATGCCTTTAACATTATAAAATCCCGTATGAGTGCTGTTACTGGGAACAAAATCTTTTAAAAAATCGTTTTCAGTATTTGGAATAGAGCTGAATTAAAATAAAATATGAATATTAGATGGAAAAACTTAAAAAAAAATGAAATGTCGATTGGTAACTAACTGAAATGAGTTTTAGCAAATTTGTTATGTGGTTTTGTCACTTAGTTTTTTTTATATTTCTAGTGATTTTAGTTCTTGAACTTAAATTAACTGTATTAAGTTTAAGTTTTAATAAATTTGTTATGCGGTTGTGTCATTTTTATAACTTTTCTGTATTTCTAGAACTGTAATTTTATTTCTTGAACTTAAACATTAACTATTTTATTAAATATTAACTATATTAACTATTAAAAATTAACTAAAAGTTTTAGTAAATTTGTTTGCAGCTTTGCAGTTATTTTAATATTTCTAGTAATTTCAGTTTTTTTAACTTAAAATTATTCTAGTTAGTTATGAAGGCAACATTTCTAATTTTTCTTTAAGTTTTAGTAAATTTGTTATATTGTTTTGTCATTTTTTTAGGTTTTTATAATGAACAAATGAATTAACTAAAATGATGAAAGCAAAAATGTAGAAATATTAAAAGTACTGAAAAAAGCACATGACAAATACACTAAAACTAAAATATAAAAATAAAAGCCAATTCAAAATATTAATAAACATTACAATAGTACATAAATAATACTAATATGACACTGTCCCTAATAGAGTAATGAAAATACTCCTAGTTATTAAAATGAGCATAAATTAGGTACAAAAAATATATAAAATGTAAATATTTTAAGTTATAGCAATAAAGTTATGTTTTTCACATTGAATTAATAACTAAAGGGAAAATGTGCTGAACTGTGATGAAATAAAAAAAAAATTTTTAAAAAAGTATTTTTTCCAGATATAAATATTTATTACTATTTGCATTGCTTTGGGACCCTTCTGCACCCTTTTAGACTCAAAATACAATTCATATTCAGCATTATTGATTTAACTGCACTGACACAATCAGATGAGAACAAACTTTGGACTGAATTGATCTGAATAATTTCGTTTCATAATTGAAGTACGCAACATTAACGCTGTTACTTTCCTGTTTTGTTTCTGTGAAGCTGCTTTGAAACAATCTGCATTGTATAAAGCACTACAGAAATAAATGACCCCACACACAAAACTGAGCGCAGACTGTGTACACTCACTTTTACCATGAGAGTAAAACACAAGCTTAAAACATCTCTTGAATCAGAAGAAACAGACTGAGATGGTGTCATTACCCCGTAACCTCAGCGTGAGGCCAAATCTCAACAAACAGCACATCTGAGCACAGACCGACTGACACAAAAGCCAAGGGGGGCCACTGTAGGGCCGGGACGGCTCCAGCAGACGGGCTCCGGCCCCGCCGACACAAACACAGACAGAAAGGGACACAAATACACAGACGGACACAAAAAACGCACCCAAAGAGCTCACTGATTCTCAGCAGAACAGAGCATGAGAGCCATCAATCGTCTGCTGAATGGAGCCCATCCCGGACGGGCCCCCAATTTCTGGGCTTTTCTCTAGGGGCCAGAAACAAACTTCTGCAACAAACAAGGTCGGTCACAATGATGCAGACATTCAGCCATCAGCTCAATGACAGAATAAAACCTGAAATTACCTTGAAACTCCAACACTCGCCATGAAAACAAAAAAACAAAATGCAATAAATAAAACACTGGAATTGACATCAAACTTTTTGATTGAATTTTTATTGATTTAGCCTACACTTCATTTTCTTCACTTCTGAGCTAAATCCATCTATCACTGTGCAATAGAGCTGATTTCAGTCATAATTCAGTTTAACTACTATGCCAGAGTATTATAAGTTAACTTTTAACAGATACATTACTGTTTATAAGTTTGGAGTTGGAAAAAGTCTCTTTTGCAAACAAAGGCTACTTGTATTTGATCAAAAATACAAGAAAAATTGTGAAACATTATTGCAATTTAAAATAGCTGTTTTCTATGTGAAAATCTGTAAAAATGTAATTTATTCCTGTGATGACAAAGCTGAATTTTCAGCATCATTACTCCAGTCTTCAGTGTCACATGATCTTCAGAAATCATTCTAATATGAAACATTTCTGATTATTATCAATGTTGAAAACGGTTATGCTGCCAAATATTTTTGTGGAAACCGGCATACATTTATTTTTCAAGAAAATAAAAAACAGCATTTATTTGAAACAGAAATCTTTTGAAACATTAGAAATGTCTTTACTGTCACTTTTGATCAATTTAATGCATCTTTGCTGAAAAAAATTATATGCATTTATGTGTGTATGCATTTAAAATATGCATTCCTTCTCTCCAGGCAAACAGACCAAAAAATAATAAAGAAAAATGTGAAGGAATTTTCCATATCCATTTTCCAAAGGTGTTTTACTTGCATATTGAATTATGTACCATGTTGGGATTTAGGGTTAAAGGAAATTCATAAACTTAACAGATAATGCCCTAGCAGAATTTTATCCACAGATGTTTTTCTTAAAGTGTACACTTAACATTTAATTCGATGCATATTTTCGTTTAAGAAACAATGCAAAAAATGCAAAACAACAAACAAAAAACAAATGCATGTGTGGGTCTGAAATGTGATTCAAGGCCATTAAAGTATTCTAATGTCTGAACTCGCATGAACTTATAATGAACTTCTCACAGCATGTGACAAATCTTTAACAAATACATAGATCTACATGAAATTCAGCAGAGTGTGTTGCAGAGTTCAAATGCACAAATTTGCACACGTACTCAAGGTGTATTGCATGTTTGTTTATTCAATATTTTGGCTAATTGGACCAATGCATTGGCACCCAACAATCAATGCATAAAATGCATGCAGATTTAGTGTTTCAACTGTTTGAGCTCAGTACTTCAGGAACTGTAATTGCTATTACTATTACTATAACACAGTCTGCTGCACTGTAAACATATGTAACCCAGTAATTTCATGGAATATTTGAGCTAAACTAAGCCCAGGCTAAAGCGAACCCTCGGTGTGTTCACGAGCGCTGCGTGTGATGCACGACGAGGCCCGTGCAAGAGATAAGGCCTGCAGAATATCACTGTTTACATACAGCACCCCAACGGCGCGGCTCAGCCCAGATAAGCGTTATCTGCGCAGGTAAACAAACGGCACGGCAAGAACAGCGAGTGAAACCGCAATCTCTCTTTGCTCTCTTCAAACACGCTCGCCTCATTTAAGAAAATAGAATCGACAACAATAACAAACCTGGGAAATTACCCGAGACTTGCCAAGCAAGCATTTCATTTGCAATTACACAAGTGTAAATACAACACTCAATGGACTCTGATCATCCGAATTAAACAAGACCCTGAAAACGGCCCTCAGAGAACAACGACACGCAAGGAAGAGGAAGACGAGCATGCAGACTCATCATCACAGTCATCAGCAGTAAGTACAAAAGCCTTTAACGTCTTAATTCTGAACACAATAACACCAACTCTCCAGCTCATAAATAAAGGTTGATCATCTTTAAAGCTCACATTCATATGAACTTCATGCATCTACATATAAATATACCTACACAATATATGAAATACAGCAAGATGGCTTTGCTTTATTCCAAAGAGTCTCTAAATAAAAAGAAAAACAAAACAGATTATCCAGATTATGCTGCTGAATAAATACTTCAGTCAAAATGTGTTCATACAACAGACAAAAAACACAAATGTACTTAAATTTATTTTTTGATTAGGCTATAAATATCTGGCACAATTATTCCGCTTAGTTAGTTGAGTTTGTTAATTCTGCTAAACTGGTTTAACCAAATTCGTAATTCTCAGTATTAAATTTCAATGTGTAACTCACTAAAAAACTTGCGCTAGACAATATGCAACCAAATAATGTTATTATTATTCTTGATCTCTGGCACAATCAATCATTTCAATTGTTTAATCTGTTGTTACACGATGATCAAACATTATGAATAATTTCTGAATTCAAGTACAAGCTTTTAACACAGCCAAATGATAAATAAAAAAAACTTTGACATCAAATAAAACCATTTCTTGATTATTCTTAATCTCTGTCAACATCGATCACTTTAATTGTTTAAGATTATTACCAAATAATCCATAATTCCTTGAAATCATTTCCAAATTCAAGTACAAGCTCCTGCAAATGTCTTAAATTTGCCTTCTTATGAACTTCAGGCATTCTATTAAAGTTGCATATAAATATATAAAATGACCACCCAAAATAAATAGGCCTATAAAAAAAGTTCTGAAAAACAGCAAGCTGGCTTTTCTTTATTCCCAAAATAAAATAAATCCCTTAATAAAAGAAAAAAAAACGAAGCAGATAGATCATTTACTACAGACCTTGAAAAACAAAGTTCACAAGTGCTGTCGAAGAAATGCATCCGCCAAAAGCAAATATCATTTTAAACACACACAAAGAAATGCTGACATACCTAAAAAAAAATTAAAAAGGCTATTTATTGATTGCAAACCTCTGGCACAGTTATTGGCATTTGCCAAGTCAAGCATCATTACTATTAATGCCAAAACTAGTTTGACAAAACCCCTAACACTTAGTTTTACATTTCAACACAAGACGATAAAATCCTACAGAATCAAATCCCAGAATACTAGAGATTTAAGCAACACAAAATAGCAGAACAAAGCTATTTCTTGATTATTCTTCATCTCTGCACAATCAATCATTTCTGTTGTTTAATCTTGTTATAGGACGATCCATCACTGCTTGAAATCTTTTTCAAATTCAAGTACAACCTTCTACAAATGTCTCAAAACTGCCGTCCAACAATTTCTGCCATGAGAACGATGATTTTACATAAATCTCTTTGTTATTGCTCATTTTGATCTCCTGTATCACAGCCCAAAATTACTTTATGTTGCATTATTAAGGTGCAACATATGATCCTAACGGATATAAATATCAACAAAGTTTACATAGAGTGAAAGTTTATCATTTGCATTTACACATCAGACTGATGATTTAGATACGTTTCAATCATGGACACACAAAGTTATGTTAAAATACCCGTTTTCAAGTATTCTGGTAAACATCAGTTATGTCTGTATACACAGAAAGACATGTCAGTATTTGCATTTAGTCTTAGACAGCACCTATAACATGCTTCTGTCTGCTAAATCTGTATTTAACTTATGCTAAGCATATGTACACATTTTTACATGCACCTGAAAACTGTACTGTCAAAGTTGTACTGAAATCATCTATTGGTTGAAAATCATTAATTTGTGTAATGTTCATTACTGACTTTAGTTCATCCATGATCCATCCGTGACTCAAAATCCGAACCGTGATCCGAACCGTGAGTTTTGTGATCCGTTGCACCACTAATTATGGGTAATAATCCAGACGGCCAAAGACATTATGTCTGAACACAACCATTTTAATCTTCACTTATCAAAGCAGCTCCGATCTAAACCATAGGTTTCGAGTATCTGCAACAGATTTAAAGTCAGGAGGAAAATACACATTCATGAATTCAACGATTCCCCTCATCCAGGGCCGAAAGTCAATTATGGGCATTTTGAGCAAATCCCAGCATCCCATCTCTGCGTTTGGATAACATTTCACGTTCTAACCCAAAGATCTGACACAGCACATAACACAAGAGAGACTGTCGAGGGTCCAGCAAACATTGCTTTTTGTGCAAAACTGATGCTCACTGAAGTCCATTTGATACACGACTTAAATACAGTTCAGTGAAACAGATTCGTATAAAGACAATGCAATGCATTCCTAATGTACTGCTCTCAACATGCATATGGCTGTTTTATCACAAATTGTGTTGTGACAGGCTCAAATATGCCTTAAAACAGAACACAATCTGTCTACAACATTTGCAATGAAAATTAATTTTCAACAGCTGATAACCTCCAATGTGATTTTTCATTTGACTCGCTCCTGATTGGAAAAGTTGCATTCCAATGAAAACCTCAAACTTTCCATTGGTAGTTATGATAGATGATTGATTAACCAGTCAATAATTGGCCTTTTTTTAAATTACTGCCACTGCCTGATGACCGATCTTTAACAAAAGTACATTTCAGAGTGCATGGATTCTGTTTAAATGCAATCATTTCATTTTATTCTACACAGTAAAAAATTATGCAAGGAATTTGAGAGAAATGTTAAAAATTCAATGCAATATAATGCTACAAGTTCTTGCAGTGATTCAGTGATTCTACAAACCTAAAAAGATGAGTTCTTAACATCAAAACCCCAATAATCACTAACACAATGAAGACAAAACAATAGTAAAAGTATAGCCCTAAATACACTCAGCAAACAGCCAATCAATAATCTTACAACAGTAAGCGCACAGTGTATTCATGCTGCAATGCATGCTGGTAAACCCTTAACCCTCAACAAGAATTGGATGACTGACCGTCAAAACAATAAGCGTTCAAGAGACAATCGGGTTTCTGGATGTGGATTTGTAAGAAGCTCAATTCAAACAATATATTCCTGAGAGATCAGCACTTCATTTCAGAATGTTTGGGATTCAAACCCATTCAGATCCAGAAAACAACATCAAACCCCAGTCACAGGGCTGATCTGAGAACAGGGCATCCTAACCTCTGTCAATCACCCCGACCTCTGTGTGAGCGTCAATCAAAGCCATCGTCAGTGGAAGAAGATCTCCAGAACTCACATTACTGTGGTTACTGACAGAATAACATGCACGTTTACATTCAAAATGATTATGAAGTTGCCAAATAATGCACTGTAAAACTGACTTGTTTTACTTGTTGTAAGTTGTAAATAAAAGATTATTAGAGTACATTTTACAAGAAAATACTATTTCAGTCTATTCTTGCCATTTCTGTGTAATTCAAGTAAAATTTATTAGGCGCTTCTCAAAATACAGTTTCACAACAGAAAATCTCAAATTGTTATTATTGGTAATAATTTAATAATGATTTGTGAAGTTTACTAGCAATTTCTATGTGATAATTGTTCCAAAGTTTCAGAAATATTTGTACAAATTTTCACAATACATCTATTTACCAGTTTATACGCCTGCCAAGCAATTAATGAATTACCAGAATAAATGAAAAAACACAGGAGAGAATTTAAAATAAATAAAAATAATAATAATTATTACCATTATTATTATTATTATTATTATTATATTGTTATAATAATTCAATTAATTAGACTTTGATTATTAAAATTTGACTCCCAAAAAATTAAAACAGAAAAAAATGGAATTTGAGGAATTTGCTTTTAATGAATTGTTGTTAAAATGTATAAGCTTCATGATTTAAATTAATTAGACATGCAGTTTTATTACTGAAATTTCATTTAACCATTAAAAAGGGGTCCAGAAAACTGGAGGAAAAAAACAGAATCCAGAAGAAAACACAAAAAAAAAAAAATAGAAGAATTTGGGGAATTTGGGGAAAAATAAAACAGATTTCATAGTGCCCTATGAGCTGGAGCTTTAACCACATCACTAAATGCAACACTGTAGTGTAAACACACAAGAAAAACACGTACTGTTGCTTTAAATCCCAGTGCTTGCTTCAGGCGACCCATCCCCCATTTCTCACAGACCCCCCCCCCCCCCCCCCCCCAAAAATCTCTCTCTCTCTCTGTATTGCTCTCTCGCTCGTCCAGCCCCCCCACCCATGCAGAACAGCTTGCATCCATATCGCAGCATGCAAACGGCCGTATTTCCCTCTGGATGATCCGCTCTACAGCGCTGATGCTGTAGCCTATACAGTGGCCATTTCAGTCCAGAGAGGAATTCCAGTGCCCCCTCCCCCCGTCCAGCCAGAAACACACAGATCTCTCTCTCACACACACACACACACACACATGGATGAGCGAGGAAAGCAGACTCACACCCCATCGTTCAAACACACAAAACACAACAGATATGAGCAGCAAACGAAGCATCAGGGTAATTTGTTTCCACCAATAGAAGGCTGTTTAAGCGCCACACCATCCTGCTTTTCTTTTTATGGCAGCGTCCGCTCCGCTGGGGAATCTAGGAATGCTCTACGAGAAGACTATTACACAACACACACACCACAGCCAAAACATCAGGCTTTACGAGCCCTCGCAGCACCGCTAAAGCATTCAACAACCCTGCCGTCAATGACACAAACACATTTCACCTTCAACTCAGACGGAGAAATTAAGAAACTGAAGGATTGTTTGCAGTGTGATGCTGTTTTCATGACAATTAAACAATTTTCCCAAAATGATCATGATTGTAATGCAAAAAAAAAAGTATCAAGACATTTTAGCTTGAAATCAGAAGGAAGAATTAAGAAATACTTTGCATAAGGAAAATTAAGGGATATTAGGTTGTTGTTTTTTTTGCATTGTGACTATTTTCATGACAATTAAACAACATTTTCTTTATATTCTTATAATACAAAAAAAGTGTCATGTGCATTACTTTCATCAGGGACACATTTTAGCTTGGAACCAGAAGGACGAATTGAGAAATTATATTTTGCATAAAGAAAATTAAGGGATATTTGGATTTTTTTTTTGCACTGACTTTATTTTCATGACCATTAAACAACATTTTCTCAAATTTCTCTTGATTGCAATGCAACAAAAAGCATCACACGCATTACTATTGACACATTTTAGCTTGAAACCAGATAGAAGAATTAAGATATTAAACTTTGCATCAAGAAAATTAAGGGATATTAGGTTTGTTTTCCATTGTGACATTATTTTCACGACAAAGGTTTCCCAAAATTCTCATGACTATAATGCAAAAGCAAAAGTGTAATTTTCTTTATTATAATAGGATAATGAAAATCATCCTATCCACACACAATGATTTTTTTAATTTATTTAAAACAGAATAAAATCTCTACAGAACAATAAATACTACAATGGCGTATGCTAACTTCACAAATGTACTTTACAACTTAATATCTAGAGGTCAAACTGTATGGGTTTTTTCATGACCGAAACTATTTCTACACAGCAGGGTGTCTGACATATACATAGTAATACAAATTTAATTTTACATAACGTTTACTCAAAACACAACATTTTAGTAAATTCTGAGACTCTGAAAAATGTCTGGTGCTTTTGTATCTCAATGTAATTATCTTACAGCACTTAAATCTTATATATTATATATCCAACACACTCAACCTTCAGAAAAACACCAACTTTCACCAAAGACATTAAACACCCTTGAAGACCAACTCTATTGACCCAAAAACACACTGACTTCTGACAGAAACATCATCTGACGTTTTAAACACACGTCTCCAGAGTTGCCTTCAAACCAATTTTGCAACAACTTCTTGGGTTTTTTCACTGTTGCAAACAAATACTATGATGCCTAACCAAAGTCCTTGAGGTTTTGGAGGAAAAACAACCCTGACCAGTTGTTGTCCTTCATATGAACCTGGTTAACCAAAGGAAGCTTGATGGGAACTCAAAGACTCATTATATTCATAAAACTTCACACACTCCGAGACATCTGAGGCATAAAACCTCCAAACATAAAGATATATATCCCTCATTATACATTTGGGTCTGTTTTGACCCAGAAGAGACACAAAAATACATTTAAAAAAAAATGCATAATTTTTAGAAAGGGGAGGAAACTTTGCAAATGTTTTAAGACCCTCAAAATAAACTTTTAGGTGTTTTACAATTTTTTAAAGAGATGTAACTATTTAGGAAAAATTCTGATAATTTTGGAGCCAAAATCTTGTAAAATGATCCATGAAGTTATAGGCTATTTGTGCAAAAAAAAAAAAAAAAACACCCTTTCATAAAATATATTCAACCTTTTCCCCATATCTCACACACTTTTGGGCCTGAATTTTGTTGAATATGAATATGTATGTATATTGATGAACCATTGCAGCATAACTTTTTTACATTTTTCATCTGAAAATGAAAGTTTATGCAAGTAAAATGAATCCATTTTGTTTGAAACCTTTTCAGAGTCATATTTATGACTACATATTTTTTTCTATTTTAATAGAAATAAATATATAGGTTTCGTAACTTTGGACAGTTTTTGAGCAAACATGAGTTTAATTTAGAATATATGTTCTTATAAATATCACACAATAACATTCAAATAAAAATTCTCATCAATATTGAATAAAATATATATTTTGCGACAATTTTTTGATGTGATACCTGTGTAATTTAAAATTTCAAAGAATTCCTATTTTTTATTAATAAAAAAAGGGGTAAATGCAATAATTACATGTTAGCATTCATAACTTTGACATTCTTTTCACATTGACTCATGAATGTTAAATTCATAATCAGATACAATATGGTTTATGTTGAAAAAAATGAAGACAATTCTTCGGGTCCAAACAGACCCTGAATGAGAATATAGTTTACAGATTTTGAATGCATTATGAGGGACATATAAAATCATAATTATGTAACCCAACAAGGCCATTCCCGATGCTAAAACACTGGGAACTCTGCCCTGAAACTGAAACATTGTGTCCATATCTTTGACACACTGTGTGTTAATATTTGCTCGGAGGTTGTTTATTAAAGTGCACAGTGATATTAAATGCTATTTAATCTGAATTCAGCATGATATTGAGCTGTATAGATCCACCCCTCCCCCAAACCCCTCCAACACAACAAAGCCACAGCAAACACACACTTACTGCATGCAGAAGACTTTATCAACATCTATGCATGTGTGCTGTTTGAGGAATAAATCCTTAAAGACATTTGCATAAATCACTTTATAAGTGCACACTATAGATGCACAAATCATTTAAACACCGATATAATCATGCATAACTTGATTCATAAATGCAACTCTGTGAAAATTAAAAATCCTTGGATTGAAGGTTGGCTGTCCTTGTGTTATTGCTGAGAATAGTGAGTACTAGTATTAGTAGTTATGAATGAATGCGAGCACTGATCGAGCTTTACTCATTCACATCTACTAAAGACTTACTCAAAACAGAGAGATTTCAAATGCACTTATAATTATTCACCAAAACCAGGTGTAATCCAAACAAACATGATTCTTAATGCAAACACAACGCGTTATAGCAATAAAAAGCCTAGTGCATTATATCACGCGCGTTTATATAGTAGAAAAAGAGTCAGAAAATCATGCAAATCTCAGCCAAGTCTGGTCAAAAGAATAAAAGAGCGCTTACCTGCACTAAAAGTTCCCAGAAGAAGTGCAAAAGTCAGCCAGGAGGCGAACATATTCCTCTAGTGACACAAAAACACGCCGGATTTTCTCCTTTTCAGCGTTTTCTGCTTTGCACACATTTAAAACGATCGGGGAAACACACACACTCATATGCACACACACAAACACACACACACACGAGCCCGAGTGACCGTCGGCCTGATGTCCACCCACCGATCGGTCTTAATCAAACTTTAACACATGCACGGATCCATCAGGAAAAGCGCCTGTTCCAACAGAACCGCCGTCCGGTGCGGAATAACCGGCGATTTCCACCCAGATCCCGTCCGT
>CM041807.1:39051608-39149108 GCA_023376895.1 Aspiorhynchus laticeps
GTGCGGTCACATTTTCAGACTTTTAAAACACCTTCCATGCAATAGAAATGAATTAAGTTTTCTTAATGAGTCCGGGTTGTAAGGTTTGGTTGAGTCGTCCTGTCAGTCGTGTCGATGAAGGCTGGCTGTTTTCCTCTTCAAGGGCACTAAATCTCTGAATGAGACGCTGCCCAGGTTAATGGAACCTGGCCTGTTAAAAACTCCTGAAAGCTGCGTATAAACAGGTGTAAAACCGGTTTCCACGACGACAGCGACCTGCACTCATTCTGGAATTAAAGCTGCTCCAAACTCAGCAGATGCTGAGAACAATATCAAATGCTAATAACTGTTTTTAGAATTTAAAATAAATAATCCAAACATTAATATGTACAAATAATTTCACTGATTAATCACATAAAAATGCTCAATTTTTGTCATAAAGAGGAGAATCTTCCAATTACAAAGTGACGTAACTGATGAATTAACAATTCTACTCATTCCCGCAGGTTCCGCGCTTATAACGCGATGACAAATGACGGAACGTATCATTTGCACGTGCTTTTGAGTCTTGAGAACTCACTCGCGTGCTCTCATTTTCTGGGCCCCACAGATCGTGATAAGGAGAGTGACAGCTTTTAATAATTATTAATGGAGTTTGCAAATGTGATATTGATTTAATACAGCAGTTCAATAAACAAGTACTGCCTGATTTTGCTCTATTTCATTAACAAAAATAGCTCCAAATAAAGTAACAGCTGAGCTGCTGCGCATCTCTAAAAGCAAACACAGTGGTGTTTCATTCATGAATGAAAGGGTGTTTTTGAATGAATCTAGCGAGTCAGTGATTCATGATTACCCATTTGTAAAGACAGTCACTTGCTTCATTCCTGAATGAATCAGCCGTTCAAACAAATCAACTGAATGAATGATTCAGTGATAAAATCAGTGACTTGCCACCACCTGCTGGCGGATTTAGTTTAATTTTAGCATATAATTTCAGTTATATATTTCAGCATTTAATATTTCTGTATTCAAAATTTTATATTTAAAACATTAATCTCCAGATGAATTTATGAATTTAGTTGCACTCATGCTACCTCTGTGCCTCATTAAATGTCTGAAAATGTACCTACAAGCCACTTTTGTGTTCTTCTGTGCCACCTCTGTAGTACAATAATTTTTTATTAATACTAATTTCATACGATTGGCAACTTATTTGTCTTAGCCTACTTCTTATTATATTGTTTTAAATAGAATTTTTAAAAAGCTTATAAACATAATTTTTTGAATTTGACAGATGAAAATAATGCCATTACAAAGGTAAAAAGAAAATACCCCTGTATGTCACTGTGGCGGGAGGAGCAAACGACAGACACAGCGGGTGTGGTGTCAGGCCTCGGAGAGGCTTTTATTAAACATAAATAATAAAATAAAGTGTACAAAGGGGTTAAAGTGTCCAAAACAAACAGGGGATCTGGTGTCCTCGTCGTGCTGCGAGGGTTGTGAAGGAGGGGCAGTGTTCTGGAAGGAAGGGTCCAGGTAAGGGGCGGAGTCCGGCGGCCGCACGCGCTCCCCTCTGAGGTCCGGGGCGCGAGGGGCGGCGGCTTCTCCAGCGGCTTTGTCTACCTCTTGGCCCACGGCGCTCGACGGGACTTAGTCGGCCCGGCATCCTGGCCCGACGGCCGTATCACGGGTGCGGTTTAGTCCGGACCACGGGTCCGGCGGCTCACATCTCTGGCAGCATGGAAATCCCTCCACGCTCCCTTCCTGGACCCACGAGGACACCAGCGTGCATGCACGGGGGAAGAGACCGGTCTCCCGAGGAGAGGCGCACTCGGCATATAACAGCGGCGGTGATGAGGCTCCATTCACTTCAGGTGTGCCTCATCACACACCGCCACACCTGGCTGTTTTCAGCTCCCCTCCTCTCTCACACACCCACTCCAGTCGGGAGCCTGGTGAAGGGCGGCGAATAAGGGACGGGGAGATGCTGATAATTAGGGGGAGGCAGCCGACTCGTCACATTCCCCCCCCAAAGCGACATCCCCGTCATCCGGCCGCCGCCCACACAGGAGTGCTACCTTCCTCAACCAGGCTCCAGCGGTCGGAGTGGGTGGGGCAGGGATTCCTCTCCGGGCAACTCTCCCTCTCGCACCGCGCTGGAACCGGGACAGAGAAACCGGGTTTTAGTCGACAGCCTCAACCAACCACAGGGTAAATGACAATAAAAGGAACGTCACTTACCCATTTGGTGGCTGGGAGGCCATCTCCGTCATTCCTCCGTCCCAGTGTGGATTTCCATAAACTTCTTTTGCGAGCGAGAGGGGATGACGTCATCGGGTGTTGCCCAACTGCGCTGTCTAGGCTCCGCCTTGCCCGCATTCTCCACCAGTGTGGCGGGAGGAGCAAACGACAGACACAGTGGGTGTGGCATCAGGCCTCGGAGAGGCTTTTATTAAACAGAAATAATAAAATAAAGTGTCCAAAGGGGTTAAAGTGTCCAAAACAAACAGGGGATCTGGTGTCCTCGTCGTGCTGCGAGGGTTGTGAAGGAGGGGCAGTGTTCTGGAAGGAAGGGTCCAGGTAAGGGGCGGAGTCCGGCGGCCGCACACGCTCCCCTCTGAGGTCCGGGGCGCGAGGGGCGGCGGCTTCTCCAGTGGCTTTGTCTACCTCTTGGCCCACGGCGCTCGACGGGACTTAGTCGGCCCGGCATCCTGGCCCGACGGCCGTATCACGGGTGCGGTTTAGTCCGGACCACGGGTCCGGCGGCTCACGTCTCTGGCAGCACGGAAATCCCTCCACGCTCCCTTCCTGGACCCACGAGGACACCAGCGTGCATGCACGGGGAAGAGACCCCCGGTGATGAGGCTCTATTCACTTCAGGTGTGCCTCATCACATGCCGCCAGACCTGGCTGTTTTCAGCGCCCCTCCTCTCTCACACACCCACTCCCGTCGGGAGCCTGGTGAAGGGCGGCGATTAAGGGACGGGGAGATGCTGATAATTAGGGGGAGGCAGCCGACTCGTCACAGTCACTTTAAACAAGGAGTCAAATATCACCTCGTATTAGGAAGGCAAATTTTTGATCAGAATTTGATTATTGATCAGAAGGTGCTCCTAAATTTTTTAAATGAGGAGGACAAGCAATCCTAAAAAGAAAAGTAAGCATACAGCCCAGTGTAACAGTATATTAGATCCGCGCATGAGGTCTTAAAGAGACAGCAGCCTAAATAAACCTGCTGCTGTCTTTCATTATACAGTGAAGACTATCCAGTGTTATTTTACAGTTGAATAGTTTATAGTTAGACCTAACTGAAAAAAATAAAGTACTGTTAATTTAATTTGTATCTTGTTATTGTTTTATTTGTGCTATTGATTGTCATTAATTTATTTGTTCTTATTTTATTTATTATTTATTATTTACTTGTCTTTTTCAGTTAAAATAAATGCAATTCTGAGTGCACGTGATTCTTGGGTGGGGAGGCGGCGTGGTCCATGGGAAATAGTCCTGCCACCACAGCCGGAAAAAAATCCTAGAGGAAACACTGCATACGTTTAATAAATGAGAAAAATGCATTTACAAAGGTAAAAAGAAAATGCCCCTGTAAATCAGTCAAATGTCACCTCGTATTAGGAAGGCTAATTTTTGATCAGAATTTTTTATTATTGATCAGAAGATGCTTCTAATTTTTTTAATTAGGAGGACAAGAGCTCCTATTTACAAGAAGAAAAAAACTGCTCTTAAACTGGGTGTGTGACAGGTATGGCTGTGGAATGGGGTTTGGCCGAGGAAAATTTTCAGTCAAAAGATTTTTTTTTGCTTTAACCCCTGCAAAATGCTGAAAAGGGCTACATAAGGTAAATAATGAAAATTATTTATTGACTGTTTGTGATAATTTGATTTAAAAGATAATTATGATAGTAATAATTAAAATAACTGATGTGACACATTTCAATCAACACAAACAGAGATTGAGAAAAGCACAGAAACACATGGTCACTCAGCAGGACTCAGACACTGATATTGCTGTCTATATGAGGATTTATTGCACACATTTATTCTGACATGTTATTTCAGTGACAGAAATTCAGCTGCAGAATTAATGTAATTAAGAGAAAAAAGAGACTCTATAACATCTCACTGTTACTAATTTATCATGCAGCTCAAATCATTATGGTAGAATCTCTCGTCAGTCTATTCTGATTCATCAGCACAGTTTCACTGAGGATCCAGAACAAAACATGAAACCCAGGATAGAGCGGCTGAGTGAATGTGGTCTGGACTGTGTGGATGAGGCTCATTGTGTCAGAGACGCTGTAGAAGGACAGAGTTCCTGCACTGTGATCCACAAACACTCCTATTCTACTGCTGATGGCCTCTACTGGGAGACCAGTCTCTATGTTACTGTGTCTGAATAAGTATCTGGAAGAAGAGCAGTGCAAACTCCAGAAGAAAAAAAAAAGAAGAAAAATGTACTGACCTTAAACTTTTGAACGGTAGTGTATATTGTTAGAAAATATTTCTATTTTAAATAAATGCTCTTCTTTTTAACTTTTTATTCATCAAAGAATCCTTAAAAAAAAAAGTATCACAGGTTCCAAAAAAATATTAAGCAGCACAGCAGTTTCCAGCACTGATAATAAATCAGCATATTAGAATAAATTCTGAAGGATCACGTGACACTGAAGACTGAAGTAATGATGCTAAAAATTCAGCGCTGCATCACAGGAATAAATTAGATTTTAATGTATATTAAAATAGATTATTTTTTTATTTTACATCGTAATAATATTTCACAATATTACATTTTTTCCTGTATTTTTTATCAAATAAATGCAGCCTTGATGTAATAAACCCCTTTAAAAAACGGTTGTGTGTGTGTGTGTGTGTGAGTGTGTGTGTATAAATATATATATTACCTGCATGTCAATATGACTATTAACTGACATCAGAGAACTATAAACATGTGAATGTGTTGTTAAATTGAAATATTAACTTTCTCAGAGATATCTCAAGTAAATATTTTATTTTAAAGGTTTTGCTGACAAAAACAATCGAGAATCCCTGCAATTATGTGAACAAACATTAATAAACATGAAAACAACAATGACATTACATGCCCAAAGTCTTCCAGGTTTGAAATATTTTTGTCCAGACTTCCAGAATCAATAGTTACTGAAGGTCACTGGATATGATGAAGACAGCGTTCCACAGCTAGACATCACCCGTGTTTAGTAATTTGCATAATTATGTTTCATAATTGCTTGAGAGGTGCTTTATCCCTTAAATTCGGAAGCATGATTTGCAAATTTATTTACATGACATTGGTGAATATAGTCCAAGCTAAATGGTATGTCACACAATAGGATTCTTAGAGAGGAACATTCAAAAGAGAAAAATTATTATTAGGGAGAATCAATAAATTATGAATAATTCACTGCCCTTGTGTGAATAATATGTAATCATGTAATCCATAAAAAAGTAGCTGTAAACTGACTATTAGTATTTTAAAATGTAATATACTGTAATTACAAGCACTTAATTTTTGGGTAACAATTTATTTTAAGGTGTACTTGTTACACGTTACATGTACTTACTATTATAATAACAATTAATTATGTATAATTACATACAAATAACCCTAAGCCAAGTCCTTATTCTAACCCTAACCATGTAGTTTATTAATATTACTCAGTACTTAAATATATAATTTCACTGTAACAAGGACACCTTAAAATAGATTGTAACCAATTTTTGGAATCTGATGACTCAATCCAGATGACATATAATCAGTTACTACACAAGATTGCTGAACTACTGAACACACACACACACACACACACACACAAATAAAAATGCATGACAGTAAAAACAGTGTAGCGTGACACCGGAAGACAGAATACAAAATGCTGAAAAGATCTGGGGCTACATAAGGTGAATAATGAAAATGATTTATTGACTGTGTGTGATCATTTGATTTGAAAGATAATTATGATAGTAATAATTAAAATAACTGATGTGACATTTCAATCAACACAAACAGAGATTGAGAAAAGCACAGAAACACATCGTCACTGAGCCGGGCTCACACACACACACACACACACACACACACACTGATCTTACAGTCTATATGAGGATTGATTACACACCTTATTCTGACATGTTATTTCAGTGACAGAAGTTCAGCTGCAGTATTAATGTCATGAAGAGAAAAGAAGAGAATATATAACATCTCACTATTACTGATTTATCATGCAGCTCAAAACATTATGGGTGGAATCTCTCGTCAATCTATTCTGATTCATCAGCACAGTTTCACTGAGGATCCAGACCAAACACCAAACCCAGGATAGAGCGGCTGAGTGAATGTGGTCTGGACTGTGTGGATGAGGCTCATTGTGTCAGAGACGCTGTAGAAGGACAGAGTTCCTGCACTGTGATCCACAAACACTCCTATTCTACTGCTGATGGGCTTTACATGGAGACCAGTCCATATGTTATTGTGTCTAAATGAGTATCTGGAAGAAGAGCAGTGCAAACTCCAGGACTGATCATCATATCCAAACATACACTCATCACCCAGGCCCTTCCTGCTGATGCTCTTATATGACACTGATATATACACTTTTCTCCCACTCCATTGCAGCTCCCAGTAACAGCGTCTACACTCACTCTCTCTACACAACACCTGATACCAGTAATCAAACCTGTCTGGATGATCAGGATACGACTGGACTGTTCTATTGTTAGTAATCACTCTGTTGCTCTCAGACAGACGGAGGCGTTTATTCACTGTGTTCAGGTCCAGAGTGAGCTGATGGGAATCTGATGGAGATAAAACACATCAGAATCAGGAATTATGAATCTGTTTGATCTTTTCATGTAGCTGAACTCTTCATGTTCAGTGAATCATCAGTGTCTCAGTACAGATGACCAGATATACTGTGCAAATCATCATTTACATCATCAATTATAAAACTCTTCTTTCACCTTCTACAGGAAGAACATGAACACATTCAGTGAGTTTTTCTGCTTGTTTTCTTACTGACTTACATTGTAGGAAGTTGTTCCTGGTCCTGGGAACAATGTTGGTGAATATAACTGTGGAAATCAACAGACATGAACAGTGTGATTCTCATGATCCTGCATCCATTCCTAAAACATTTCTAATATGATATTTGCCATGATATGAGATGATGATGGACTCGTTTCTGAGAGCAGATGAATCTCCAGGACTTTACCTCTGTCTGAGATCTTCTTGAGCTCCTCTTTGCAGAAATCCTCCAGTTTGTCTCTCAGCTGATGAACAGATTCTCTCAGGTCAAAAGAGATGAGAGAAATTAAGGAATCGTCATTTTCGTCTGTAGATTCAGGAGGTGCTGAGAGAGACTGGAAACTCTACAGAAAACAGAAATCAAACTCATCAGCTCCACACTTCACCCAGTAACCTGCAGGAACATCAGATTTGTGTGGCTTTTGTTGAGTTTATTAAATCACCTTTATTTAATCATCTCAAATCCAGCACTTTCTCAGCAGCTTCATTATTCTCATATTCATTATATCAGATTACAACTACTGATTCTAGTATTTGCCACTTACACTATATGTGAACTTTCTAGGAAATAGTTTGGATGATAAAACATCTGCTAAGAACATAAATGTCTATCTAACAGCTCAAGAACATCAATGGAGTCTCATTGTAGGGTTGAATAAATTTGCTCAGGAAAAGCAGCTCAAAGGCTATGATTTGATTGATCATTATTTATAACCTTAGAGCAGTTAGAGACACTGAAAATTCACAAGGACCCTTAAGACACAATCAGGTTTGGTTTGGTTTCAATACACTGAAGCATTGCTCAGTCACTACAGGATTTCACAAATCTGCAATTGCAGAATTTAATGCAAAATCAAGCAAACACTGCATTATTTTCTGGCAGCTTGCATTTTTGACTGAAATCCTGGTGGGACTGAGTGCTAATATACAGTCTCACTTCATGTTTGGGGTCTTCATGGTCAAATTCATCAATGTGTTACAGGTAAATAAAAATCAATTTTATCAGGTCTGAAGATCACTTGATCCAATTTTGATGAATGTGAAAAAATTAGGTAAATGATGATGAAAAAATTGGGTAAAAAGTTAAAATGTTAGTGAAGTTTTGAACTGTTGGTGGCACAAATGGTTTTTGACAGCTAAATATATCTCCCAGAAGAAAGAGCTCAGAGAAATGATTCCTAAGAGATTTCCAGAGAGATTTTGTAATCAGTGTCTCTTTCAAAAGAAGATGATCAGTTGAGAGTCTGACTGATGATTATATAATAAGACACTCATGAAATGTTTCTCTGTGAGTCTCCTGTCACAGCAGGATCTGGCTCAAGTCCACTATGATCCTGTTCTTCTAGATCTGTATTACCTGCAGGAACTGGATGTGATCCTGTGTGTGTGAAAGCTGCTCCAGCTCAGCGTCTCTCCTCCTCAGATCATTGATCTCCTGCTCCAGTTGCTCCAGTCGTCCTTCAGCTCGACTCACTGCAGTCTTTTCCTGATCTCTGATCAGCCGTATCAGCTCAGAGCGGCTTCGCTGTTAGGACACACAGTGATTCAGGCTTCAGTGAGTCTGAACTGAGACTGAGACAAACTTCTCTTGTTCTCCAGACTCACCTTATGAGACTCCACAGCCTCTCTCAGCTGCTGAAGATCTTTCTCTCTCTGCTGAATTCTCTGCTGGAACGTCTTCTGCGTCTCCTTCAGCTGCTTCTGCAGGACAAACAGATGATTGTAAATCTCACATAAAACTACTGCCACTAAATCATCATGTGAACAGATGAATCTAGTAAACGTAGGGTGAGGCAGTTTAAAGTTCACTTATCTCAACTGATAACCAATGGCTGTAGGTTGAAACTCCAGAAGTGATTATCGGTTACAAACAATGTACATGACTTATTGTGAAGTATAAGGACTGTCTCACACTGCAAGTTTAAGTATAATGAATGTGAAACTGACACAGATGCAGAGCTTCAATTTGAAAGTGTTTCTGTGTTTTGTGTAATTAAGCTGCGACTTTCAGAAAACATATTATTGGATCACTACACTGAGTATTAACTTGATCACTAGTTTTAAATACCTGTTTCTCTGTCCTCTGAGCTGCAGCTGATACAGTGTCGTGGTTTTTATGTTCATCCATCGTACACAGCACACATATACATTTCTGGTCAGTACGACAGAAAACCTCAAGGATCTTCTAATGTTTCTGGCAGATCATCTCCTGCAGTTGTCCAGCGGCATCAATCACTTTGTGGCTCTTTCCTTTAAAGAAACTCTCATGTTGTTCAAGGTGATTATGACAATAAGAGTTCAGACACACCAGACAGGACTTGACTGCTTTGTATTTTCTTCCAGTACAGACGTCACACTGAACATCTCCAGCTCCAGCGTAACAGTCAGCAGGTAGTTTGGTCTTCTTCAGTTTCTCCACCAGTTCAGTCAGCATGGTGTTTCTAGCTAAAGCAGGTCTTGGACTGAAGGTCTGTCTGCACTGAGGGCAGCTGTAGACTCTCTTCTGATCCTCCTGATCCCAGCAGCCTGTAATACAGCTCTTACAGTAACTGTGTCCACAGTGGATGGTCACTGGATCCTTCAGGAGATCCAGACACAGTGGACACATCAACTCATCCTGAGAATATCTGGCTTCTTCCATTTTACTGCATGAATACAGAAACACAAACACACGACAGCTCAACTGCACTACTTCCCTGAATTTAGGTGATTCCTGTTTCCTGGTTCTGAGTGATGTGTGTAAAACAGGTTTGTCTGCGATTCTGTTAAGCAGGTTCCTCATTCCTGAGTTTAGTTTTGACACACCTGCCTGTTATTAAAGTAAATGCAAAGATCCTGACTAGTTGATTAAGGTGCATTTAATGCCGAGTTCACACTGCACAATTTTATGCTGCGTCCAAGTCCTCCTGGGATGTTCGTACTTACAAGTTGACAAGTTGTTATTATGACGTCGGGTGCATTAAAGTCACTTTGGTCGGAACAAGATGGCGATTTAACTTTTCCACATAAAATTCAACGATTTTTTTAACTCTACATCTACAAAATGATGAGTGAAGAATATGCATCGTGTTTATTCTTTTTTCTATTTTTATTTAATTCATGAAGGTGATATAAACTGAATAATTATATATTCTATTATAATTATACAATAATATAATATTTTGTATATGTAACATATAGTTTTATTGTAAATTACAAAAAATAATAATTTTATTCATTTCAACAACTTCACCGACGCTGCATATCTTTAGTCTTTGGCTGCGTCCATTGCATCAGACACGTTTTTTCACTGACACGCCCCCAACTCGGAAACTCAAGACTTAAAGAAAATTTTGAGTTTCCCACTCGTGATAACGACTTTGTGGTGGCGTTCATGTGCGTTCAACTCATAAATACGATGTATCCGACATGACTTGAATGCACCATTAGCCCTGATTTTCACTCGCCGACAGATTTTGTGAAATCGCCAACAAATGCCCGAAATCGGAGGCAAATCGGTGCTTGTTCACGCGAGTGACAATCACGCAGTGTGAATTATCAAAGAAGTGATCCGAGAGAATCTCCAACGCTTTGCCGACACCCGTGAAATATTTGGCATGCTAAATATCTGGACCTGTCGGAAGCTGTGTGAAATGAGTTCTGACTGAAAAATACATCGGCAATGATCTACAGCCAATGAGAGAGCAAGATACAGGGCAGCGGCCAGTTCGGGGAGAAGTTATATGAAACGTAGTTCGCGGACAAGACAGAGTTGTCGGTGATTCTTCCTATTGTAAAGTCATGCAGTGCGTAACCTCCTGTCATTGATCCATCGTGCAATGTGAACACAACAGCAACTGAATGCTACCCCAGATTGTCGTGCAGTGTGAAAACAACGGTGACTCGACCACTTTGAAAATCATGCAGTGTGAACTTGGCATAACACACCTGAAAAGAAGATATGGCACTTACATCCCCTGTTGGGGGGGAATGGTGCTGCAAGTGGGACACAGACTCAGTCTTTCTGCCATTTACCTGTTAGTGCCCTAAGACACAGGAAGAACCGGCTCAACCTGGAGCTTGTAGAAACAAGATCTGCACTGTGCAATAGCAGCATCACACACTTCCAAAGTGGAGGGGGCAACCTCTGCTCCAGTCTCTTATGCAGAAAGGAAAGCACAGAGTTGATCGATCATCTCCACGGGTCTTCACAGCACGAAGAACACCGTACAGCGAACAGACCCCACTTCAAGCATAAGCTCATCTGGCTTGAGTGATAGTGTCTGCCACTGCCTGTGGTAGGCCACTTAAGTCCTCCGCGTCCCATAGAGGTTCTGTTCCAAAGACAGACTCTAGATAGATCTGGTGCCTTGCTTCTGAGAAAGGAGGTCCTTTACCAGGGAGGGGCTGTCACAAGGAGCATCAGGTCCAAGAACCAGGTCTGGGTGGGCCTGTAAGGCACAACTAACAAGACCTGCTCCATGTCCTCCTTGATCTTGCACAAGCCCTGATTATTGACTTGACGATTATTGTACTAAACTCAGTGCTATCTTCATTTTCCACCAAGGTTCACGCTGCCAAAATTATCTTCTTCCATAACAAGATCAACAGCGCATCAGACACGCAAGTTCTTCATAACATTCAATACTCTCCTTTGTCCCCCTTCACCACCTCTTTAACTGCTGACGATTTTGCTAATTACTTCACTGACAAAACCACATGCATCAGCAGCCAGTTCTCGGCTCCACTCACCCAGGAACTCACAGCAAACACTCACACAGTTCACCATCTTATCTCCTCTTACAGAAGATGAAATCTCTAAACTTATCATCGCCAGCTACCCTACCACCGGTCCTCTAGACCCAATCCCCTCACATCTCCTACAAGCTATTTCTCCTGCACTTATGCGTCTACATCCCCTCCAGAAACCTGTGGTCGGTAAATGAGCGGTGGATTGTGGTTCCATTGCAGAGAGGCACAAAATCACTCTCCAGGACATTCTTTCACCGTACCCTGTTGGTGGAATGATCTACCTAACTCCATCAAGAGAGCCAAATCCCTCACAATCTTCAAGAAACAACTGAAAACTCATCTCTTTCACTTTTTCTATGCTATTACTTTCCTTTAATAGCACCGGCAGCTATATCACCCTGCAGCCCAAGACTGGTTGCCCACTGAAGCTAAGCAGGGTTGAGCTGGTCAGTACCTGGATGGGAGACCTCCTGAGAAAACTAGGTTGCTGCTGGAAGAGGTGTTAGTGAGGCCAGCAGGGGGTGCTCACCCTGTGGTCTGTGTGGGTCCTAATGCCCCTAATGTAGTGATGGGGACACTATACTGTCAACAAGCACCGTCCTTCAGATGTGACGTTAAACCGAGGTCCTGACTCTCTGTGGTCATTAAAAATCCCAGGATGTCTTTCGAAAAGAGTAGAGGTGTGACCTCGGCATCCTGGCCAAATTTGCCCATTGTCCTCTGATCATCATGGTCTCCTAACAATCCCCATATCTGCTGATTGGCTTCATCACTCTGTCTCCTCTCCACCAGTAAGCTGGTGTGTGGTGGGCATTCTGGTGCACTATGGCTGCCGTCGCATCATCCAGGTGGATGCTGCACACTGGTGGTGGTTGAGGAGATACCCCCTGACAATGTTGAGTGCTTAGAAAAGCGCTACATAAATGTAATGAATTATTATTATTATTAATAATAATATCTCCCTGTCCTAGCTTTTATTGTTTTGAACGATGACTGAAAACTTGTATAATGGGCACTTCTTGTGTTCATTGCCATCTTATGATGAATTGCTTGTTGTTCTCCGCTGTAAGTCGCTTTGGATAAAAGCATCTGCCAAATTAATAAATGTACCAAATTTTTGGAATCTGATTACGTAATCCAGATTACATGTAACCAGTTACAACCCAGCACTGCTAACAGGTCAGCTGGCCTGCTACTCCAGCCAGTGAGGTGACTACTGAACACACACATGTTGGGCTTCCATGTTTTGTGGAGAAATTAGATTTAATAGTTTTTATACTGTACAAACTGCATTTTCTATCCCCTTACCCCTAACCCTAAATGTAAAAAATTACTGGTATTAGTATCCTTGTTGGGACATAGTTAACAATTAAATGCATGACAATAAAAACAGTGGCTTGTGACACCAAAAGACAGAAGAACACAAAACACTGAAAGAGGCAACGAAAATTATTTATTGACTGTGATCATTTGAATTTAATTTTGATAGTAATAATAAAAATGATTGATGTGATACTACAATAAACTCAATGTAAAAATAAAGGCTGAGAAAAGCACAGATACACATTGGCACTCAGTATGACTGACGCGCGCACGCGCGCGCACACACACACTGATCTTACGGTCTATGAGGATTTATTACAAATTAATTCTGACGTTATTTCAGTGACAGAAGTTCAGCTTTAGTTTTAATGTAATGAAGAGAGGAGACTATATAACATCTCACTGTTACCGATTAATCATGCAGCTCAAAGCATTATGAGTAGAATCTCTTGTCAAACTATTCTGATTCATCAACACAGTTTCACTGATCCAGACCAAACATTAAACCCAGGATAGAGCAGCTGAGTGAATGTGGTCTGGACTGTGTGGATGAGGCTCATTGTGTCAGAGACGCTGTAGAAGGACAGAGTTCCTGCACTGTGATCCACAAACACTCCTATTCTACTGCTGATGGACTCTACAGGGAGACCAGTCCATATGTTATTGTGTCCAAATGAGTAGCTGGAGGGAGAGCAGTCCAAACTCCAGGACTGATCATCATATCCAAACAAACACTCATTACCATCTCCCTTCCTGCTGATGCTCTTATACGACACTGATATATACACGCGTCCACTCCACTCCAGCTCCCAGTAACAGCTTCCACACACACTCTCGCTACACAACACCTGATGCCAATTCTCAAATCTGTCTGGATGATCAGGATACGACTGGACTGTGCCAGTGTTAGTAATCACTCTGTTGCTCTCAGACAGAAAGAGGTTTACTGTATTCAGATCCAGAGTGAGCTGATGGGAATCTGATGGAGATAAAACACATCAGAATCAGGAATTATGAATATGTTTTATCTTTTCATGTAGCTGAACTCTTCATGTTCTGTGTATCATCAGTGTCTCAGTACAGATGACCAGATATACTGTGCAAATCATCATTTACATCATCAATTATAAAACTATTCTTTCACTTTCTACAGGAAGAACATGAACATATTCAGTGAGTTTTTATGCTTGTTTTCTTACTGACTTACATTGTAGGAAGTCGTTCCTGGTCCTGGGAACAATGTTGGTGAATGTGACTGTGGAAATCAACAGACATGAACAGTGTGATTCTCATGATTCTGCATCCATTCCTAAAACATTTCTAATATGATGTTCTCCATGATATGAGATGATGATGGACTCGTTTCTGAAAGCAGATGAATCTCCAGGACTTTACCTCTGTCTGAGATCTTCTTGAGCTCCTCTTTGCAGAAATCCTCCAGTTTGTCTCTCAGCTGATGGACAGATTCTCTCAGGTCATCAAAAGAGAAGAGAGAAATGAAGGGATCGTCATTTATGTCTGTAGATTCAGGAGGTGCTGAGAGAGACTGGAAACTCTACAGAAAACAGAAATCAAAACTCATCAGCTCCACACGGGGACGCCGCTTATACAAGTGATTTAAAGAGAAAGAAAAGTTCCGGCACGAGTCCTATTTGAGCGACAGACAGAGTAATAATATTTAATATTTCCAAGTAATCTCTCCCAATCATTCCCAGCAGGCACAAAACAGGCACACAACGTCATAAGACGTTGATATTTGGTTAAATTTTGGTTGCGACGTCGGGTGACCAAAATCCAATGTAAATCCAACGTCTAATGTCAATGTTAAATTGATGTCCAATACCGACGTCAGCTGACGTTGAGATTTAGTTGTATTTAGGTTGTGTAACCAAAATCCAACGTTAAGTCAATGTCAAATATTGACGTCAACCCGATTTTCATTTTCAACCAAAATGCAACGTCTGTCTGACGTCATGTCCAACATCAACCTGACGTTAAATAGACGTCTGGTGCCTGCTGGGTTCATTCATGGCCTACACGTCTATTTTCTTTTCAACCTGTTGGTTTCTGAAACAAGCAAGAGAGATCCAGCTGCGCAAATAATCAAACGCCTTGTTTATATTTCCGTGTTCAGCGCATGGGATGAAATGAACATTTCTAGACTAGAACTTCAATGAAGGCTTCTATTAAACCACTATATGGATACTGAATACAATGTATATTGGGCCGAATATTTGCTAGTTCCCGTAATACCTGTTCATAATATGATTTCTAATATATTGCCTCAGTGTTTGGGGTCTTCATTCATCAGTATCTACAGGCAAATAAAAATACATTTTATCAGGTTTGAGGATCACCTGATGCAATTTTGATGAACGTTACTCAGAATTGGAACTATCAAGTTCACTGATTTCACCATGACGTAATAAATCAGAAGGACAAATTAGGTTTAAAATTAAGTTTATATGTTAGTGAAGTTTTGAACTGTTGATGGCGCTAGTGGTGTTTGAGAGCTAAATATATCTTCCTGAGGAAAGAGCTCAGAGAAATGATTCCTAAGAGATTTCCAGAGCTGAAAGCTATTTGTAAGCGGTGTCTCTTTCAAAAGAAGATGATCAGTTGAGAGTCTGACTGATGATTATATAATAATACACTCATGAAATGTTTCTCTGTGAGTCTCGTGTCACAGCAGGATCTGCTCAAGTCCACTATGATCCTGTTCTTCTAGATCTGTGTTACCTGCAGGAACTGGATGTGATCCTGTGTGTGTGAAAGCTGCTCCAGCTCAGCGTCTCTCCTCCTCAGATCATTGATCTCCTGCTCCAGTCGCTCCAGTCGTCCTTCAGCTCGACTCACTGCAGTCTTTTCCTGATCTCTGATCAGCTGTATCAGCTCAGAGCGGCTTCTCTCAATGGAGCGGATGAGCTCAGTAAAGACCCTCTCACTGTCCTCCACTGCTGTCTGTGCAGAGCGCTGTTAGGACACACAGTGATTCAGGCTTCAGTGAGTCTGAACTGAGACTGAGACAAACTTCTCTTCTTCTCCAGACTCACCTTATGAGACTCCACAGTCTCTCTCAGCTGCTGAAGATCTTTCTCTCTCTGCTGGATTCTCTGCTGGAACGTCTGCTGTGTCTCCTTCAGCTGCTTCTGCAGGACAAACAGATGATAGTAAATCTCACATAAAACTACTGGCACTAAATCATCATGTGAACAGATGAATGGAACTGATGGCTGTAGATTCAAACTCCTAAAGTGATGATTATTTGCCACCATCGTACATGAATTAGCATCAAGATTAAAGCCTGTTTCATGCTACAAGCGTATTATAAAAGTGAAACTGACACAGACGTAGAGCTTTAAATTGAAAGTGTTTCTGCATCATTAATCTGTGGCTCTACACAGAAAATAAACAGATTATTGGATCACTACACTGAGTATTAACTTGATCGCTAGTTTTAAATACCTGTTTCTCTGTCCTCTGGTCTACAGCTGATACAGTGTCGTGGTTTTTATGTTCATCCATCATACACAGCACACATATACAATTCTGGTCAGTGCGACAGAAAACCTCAAGGAGCTTCTCATGTTTCTGGCAGATCATCTCCTGCAGTTGTCCAGTGGCGTCAGTCAAATTGTGTCTCTTTTCTTTAAACAAACTCTCATGCTGTTCAAGGTGATTCTCACAGTAAGAGTTCAGACACACCAGACAGGACTTGAGAGCTTTGTATTTTCTTCCAGTACAGACGTCACACTGCACATCTCCAGCTCCAGCATAACAGTCAGCAGGTAGTTCGGTCTTCTTCAGTTTCTCCACCAGTTCAGTCAGCATGGTGTTTCTAGCTAAAGCAGGTCTTGGACTGAAGGTCTGTGTGCACTGAGGGCAGCTGTAGACTCTCATCTGATCCTCCTGATCCCAGAAGCCTGTAATACAGCTCCTACAGTAACTGTGTCCACACTGGATGGTCACTGGATCCTTCAGAAGATCCAGACACACTTGACACATCAACTCATCCTGAGAATATCTGGCTTCTGCCATTTTACTGCATGAATACAGAGACACAGAGACACAAACACACGACAGCTCAAATACACTTCAGTTCCTCTTTCCCTGAACTCATGCGATTACTGTTTCCTGGTTCTGTGTTTGAGTCACATGCAGGCACAGACTGTGGCCAAAAAGTGGCCCTGGACTTTTTGGCACAGAGTGGCCCACCAAACCCGGTCCTCAACTCACTGCACCACACCATAAATGACTGGCATACTTCTTTACATTATAATTAGTGTTTCCTGGTGTATATGGCAAATAGTAAAGAATTTTTACGAGGGACAGTTTAATATGGAATCTTCTGCAATCGAAACTAAAATTACAAAATTTGCTGTCTTTGGATCATTTTAAAACAGTTATTCGACAAATGGAAACTGACTCAACAATATGTAACTGTTTTTAAGTGTATTTAGTCTGTTTGTGTTGTAATATTTTGTGATGAAACCGATGTATTGCTGCCCATTTTGGCCAGGACACTCCTGCGAAAGAGATTCTTAATCTCAGAGAGTCTTTTCTGGTTAAATAAAGGTTAAATAAATAAATAAAAATAAAAATAAATATCACTAAAGTTAAATATCTATATCAGGGGTAGGCAATGTCGGTCCTGGAGTGCCGATGTCCTACAGAGTTTAGCTCCAACCCTGAAAAAAACCTCATCTGCCAGTAGCCCTAGTAATTCTGAAGACCTTGATTAGCTTGTTCAGGTGTGTTTGATTAGGGTTGGAGCTAAACTCTGCAGGACACCGGCACTCCAGGACCAAGTTTGGACAGCCCTGGTCTAGAACAGTGTTTCCCAACCCTGGTCCAGGAGGCACCCCAACACTGCACGTTTTGCATGTCTCCTTAATCAAACACACCTGATTCAGGTCATCAGCTCATTAGTAGAGACTACTACATGCAAACTGTGCAGTATTGGGGTGCCTTCAGGACCAGGGTTGGGAACCACTGGTCTAGATTCTAGAAGACTCGAATAGTGCAGAATGTGGACTGTTTTTATGGTGCCTTTCTATTGGTCATATGCAGTAGGCCTACTTGTCCTTTTGCAGGAGCTTGACATCTATCATTTTAAGGGATAGAGCTCCAATTGTGGAAAAGAGTATACTAATTATTTTGATGATGAAAAATACAATAAACAGTCCTGTGAAATATGTAATGTTACAATTTAAAATTGGTGTCTTCTATGCGAATATATAGTAAAATATAATTTATTGCTGTGATCAAAGCTGAATTTTCAGCATCATTACTCCAGTCTTCAATGACTACGTTTACATGGACATCAATAATCCGATTTTAATATGATTAAGACAATACTCTGATTAAGAGTCTACCATGTAAACAGAGATTTTTGATTACCTTAATCCGGCTAAAGTCATAATCGAAGTAAACACAAATCGAATTAAGACGTGGAGTATTCCGATTTTAGTCGCATTATTGAAGTGCGGTACAGACATGTAAACACCTTAATCAAACTATTACCGTCATGTAGGACTTTTCACCGCATTTTGCGACAGGACACACACACGGCAGTGATCAACCGTTTGACGACAAATAAAAGAGCTTCAACACCGCCGTCGTCTGTATGCACGTACAAATAATTATCTGCACTTGAAGCTTTCATAAGATTAAAAATGTAACACCCAAATCTGTATATGGCATCACCACGAAGACGAACTATATGTTTACACGTGAAATTCTGGGTTGGACGTCAGATGGCGTTGCGTGGTGACGTAATGACGTATGCCATTAATCGATCTATGTACTATAACATGTAAAACAGGAACATGAAAGGATTATTCTAAAAGCAACTCATGTAAACACCTTAATCATAATTTTGTTTTATTCAGAATAAGGTAAATAATTAGATTATTGATGTCCATGTAAACGTAGTCAGTGTCACATGATCTTCAGAAATCATTCTAATATGCTGATTTGCTGCTCAAGAAACATTTCTGATTATTATGAATGTTGAAAACTGTTGTGCTGCTTCATATTTTTGTGAAAAATGTGATACCATTCAGTCTTGGGTAAGATAAAACATATGTAAATTAATACTTTTCTTCAACAAGGTTGCATTAAATTTAATTAAGTGACAGTAAAGATATTTACACTTATTATGAAGTACTTATATTTCAAATAAATGCTGTTCTTCAACTGAGAACCATTATACTAATAATAAAAACCATTATTAATAATTGATCACAAATAATAACTGATAAGTGTTACAGGGCTGACGAGACGTGAGACATGCGGATCCACTTGCAAGGCTTTATTGTGAAACATGGTCAAAACACAGGCAGGGTCGGACAGTGGCAAACAGGTATAACACAGACAAGTCAGAGAGTAATCCTAGGGCAAGCGTGGGTCGACGATTGGCGAACAATATCCAATAGGGCTAGGCAGAGAGATTATCCAGGTAAACGAGCAATAATCCAAGCGAGAGGCAAACAGGGTCCAAAGGGCTAGGCTAAGGGAAAATCCAGGAAACACGGGCAGAAGTCAAGCACGGGAAAACTATCAAAAGGCTAGGCAAAACTATGACAATAATATGTGGGCTCCGTAGAGTAGCTATCTCTTGGAGAGTGATAAATGCTAAACAATACTCAGCAGAGAGCAAGAGAAAGTCCAGAGCTTATATAGTGTGTGTGATTGGGTGATGGTGATTGTGAGATGGTTCTCAGGTGCAAGCGTGATTAGTGTGAACAGCTGTGTCAATGCAGTGGGTGATGGGAAATGTAGTTTCTGAGTGATCTCAGAAACTGATCTGTAACTGTCTGTGTAGTGTGAAAGTCAATGTGATGGGTGAGTGACCTCTTGTGGTGAATGAGCAGAAGTTCGTGGCCAGGATTCGTGACAATAAGAATTAAGCAGCAAATTAAGCAGCATTAAAATGATTTCTGAAGGGACACTGAAGACTGTAATGATGCTGAAAATTCAGCTTTGATCACAGAAATGAATTCAATTTTAAAATATCTTAAATAGAAAACCACTATTTTAAGTGTAATATTTCACAATATTCTTGTTTTTACTGTATTTTTGATCAAATAACTTTCAAATAAATAAAAGCCTTATTTCAAACTTTTAACCACCAGTGTGTATATAAAATAATGCATGTTAATTAATAAGCAAATTATATTTTTATTAGGCCTATCATATAAATCACTTTCCTATGCACAGCACTCGAAAGCAAAAGTCTTCAGATTTACAATGTTCTAGAGTAAGATTGAGAATAATTTGTATAGATTTTTAAACATATTTGCCAACCGTTTACGATAAAAAAAAAAAATACAAAAAATTGTTAAATGACAGACATTAATTTTCAGGAATGAAAACTACTACTGGCCTTTTCAAATTTCTCAGATTTTAATGCCATTACGTTATTCGTCACAATGTAGCCTACATAACATAGCAGTTATCAGCAGACATGAGATAAGAGTTAATGTATATCTCTGTATAGGAGCTGGGGACTGGAAGCCCAGAAGCGGATCAGGGCCGCATGGCAGAGGCTGATGGTGGAGCTGAGGGACTGAAGGGCACCAGCGGAGTCAGAGCTGAAGGAATGGCTGGATTCAGTGGAGCATGAAAGAGAGGAATACTGGGTGAGGAAGAAGACTCAGTGATGGACAGGGCTGGTGACGATGACTTTGTGCTAGATGGGACTGGTGACTCTCTCTCTCTCACACACACACACACGCACACACACACACACAGTGACCTTACTGTCTATATGAGGATTTATTACACACATTTGTTATGTTATGTTATTTCATTGACAGAAGTTAATCTGCAGTAATAATGTCATTAAGAGAAAAGAAGAGACTCTATAACATCTCACTGTTACAGATTATCATGTATCTCAAAGCTTTATGAGTACAATCTCTCATCAGTCTATTTTGATTCATCAACACAGTTTCACTGATGATCCAGAACCAACCCAAAACCCAGGATAGACTGGCTGAGTGAATGTGGTCTGGACTGTGTGGATGAGGCTCATTGTGTCAGAGACGCTGTAGAAGGACAGAGTTCCTTCACTGTGATCCACATACACTCCTATTCTACTGCTGATGGACTCTACAGGGAGAGCAGTCTTTATGTTATTGTGTCTGAATGAGTATCTGGGGGGATTGCAGTGCAAACTCCAGGACTGATCATTAGATCCAAACAAACACTCATAACCTGATCCCTTCCTGCTGATGCTCTTATATGACACTGATATATACACACCATAAACACCTTCACTCCACTCCAGCTCCCAGTAACAGCGTCTACACACACTCTCTGTACACAACACCTGAGGATAATGATCAAATCTGTCTGGATGATCAGGATACGACTGAACTCTTTTAGTGACAGTAATCACTCTGTTGTTCTCAGACAGACGCAGACGTTTGTATGCTGTGTTCAGATCCAGAGTGAGCTGATGGGAATCTAATGGAGATAAAACACATCAGAATCAGGAATTATAAATCTGCTAGAAATTTTCATGTAGCTGAAATCTTCATGTTCAGTGTATCATCAGTGTCTCAGTACAGATGATCCTGTGCAAATCATCATTTACATCATCAATTATAAAACTCTTCTTTCACTTCTACAGGAAGAACATGAACACATTCAGTGAGTTTTCTGCTTGTTTTCTTACTGACTTACATTGTAGGAAGTTGTTTCTGGTCCAGAGAACAATGTTGGTGAATGTGACTGTGGAAATCAACAGACATGAACAGTGTGATTCTCATGATTCTGCATCCATTCCTAAGACATTTCTAATATGATGTTCTCCATGATATGAGATGATGATGGACTCGTTTCTGAGAGCAGATGAATCTCCAGGACTTTACCTCTGTCTGAGATCTTCTTGAGCTCCTCTTTGCAGTAATCCTCCAGTTCGTCTCTCAGCTGATGAACAGATTCTCTCAGGTCATCAAAAGAGAAGAGAGAAATGAAGGGATCTTCATTTGCATCTGTAGATTCAGGAGGTGCTGAGAGAGACTGGAAACTCTACAGAAAACAGAAATCAAAACTCATCAGCTCCTCACGGGGGAAGCCGCTTATACAAGTGATTTAAAGAGAAAGAAAATTTCTATCATGAGAGCCATTTGAGCGACAGAGAGGGTAATCTTATTTAATATTTCCAAGTAATTTCTCGTAATCATTCATTCACGACCTATATGTCTGACATTTCAACTTGTTGGTTTCTGAAATGAGTGAGAGAGATGTGGCTGCAAAAACGATCAAACATCTTGTTTATATTTCCATGTTTGGTGTGCAGAACAATATGATCTTTTCTAGACTACAGCTTCAATGAAGGGTAATATTAAACTACAATATGGATACTAAATATAATATTTATTGGGCTGAATATTTGCTAGTCCACATAATACCTGATTTCACCAGTAGCCTAGATTAGATTTAAATACATACATTATTTTACTGGATATGTACTAAGTATTTTTATTGAATGCAATAACGACCAAAAACATAAATTGAAAAAAATAAAATAAAAGAGCAAAAACAGAATTGCTACTAGTGGTAAACATTTACTGATTTCACCATGACATAAAAAATCAGGGGATAAAATGGGGTAAAAATTTAAAAAGGTAGTTAAGTTTTGAACTCTTGATGGTGCAAGTGGTGTTTGACAGCTAAATATATCTTCCCGAAGAAAGAGCTCAGAGAAATGATTCCTAAGAGATTTCCAGAGCTGAAAGCCAGCGTCTCTTTCAAAAGACACTCATGAAATGTTTCTCTGTGAGTCTCCTTTCACAGCAGGATCTGCTCAAGTCCACTATGATCCTGTTCTTCTAGATCTGTGTTACCTGCAGGAACTGGATGTGATCCTGTGTGTGTGAAAGCTGCTCCAGCTCAGCGTCTCTCCTCCTCAGATCATTGATCTCCTGCTCCAGTCGCTCCAGTCGTCCTTCAGCTCGACTCACTGCAGTCTTTTCCTGATCTCTGATTAGCCGTATCAGCTCAGAGCGGCTTCTCTCAATGGAGAGGATGAGCTCAGTAAAGACCCTCTCACTGTCCTCCACTGCTGTCTGTGCAGAGCGCTGTTAGGACACACAATGATTCAGGCTTCAGTGAGTCTGAACTGAGACTGAGACAATCTTCTCTTCTTCTCCAGACTCACCTTATGAGACTCCACAGCCTCTGTCAGCCGCTGAAGATCTTTCTCTCTCTGCTGGATTCTCTGCTGGAACGTCTCCTTCAGCTGCTTCTGCAGGACAAACAGATGATAGTGAATCTCACAGAAAACTACTGGCACTAAATCATCATGTGAACAGATGAATCCAGTAAAAGTGGAACTGATAACTAATGGCTGTAGGTTCAAACTCCAGAAGTAATAACATGAGTACATGAACTCACATGAAGATTAAAGCCTGTTTCACACTACTAAAAATTTAAACTGACAAAGACTGCACACTGACAGTGTTTCTGCTGCGTATTAAGCTGCGGCTCTACACAGAATATAAATGAACAAAGTGAATAAATGACTGAAATCATCTGGATTCAGTCAGATTTACTGAATAGAAAGTCATCTGTCACTGCACTTAACTTGTGTTTTGACTGATGGAAGTATATATTTTGTCAAAGAATGAGTGAATAGTTCTCTCCATTATTTTATATTGCTTAATCGAAGCCTCTTTTACGAAAGATTCTGTTGATAAAGGTTTACAGTGCATTTTCACCAAACAGGGAATCTCTTGCAGCTGCTGTTCTCTTCTGCTGAATGCTATAACCTGTTAACATGGCTGCCAATATAAACAGTTTTAGGGAAGGTTACTTTTAAAAGTAATGCATTACAATATTGCATTACTCCATAAAAAGTAACTAATTGCGTTAGTTCCTTTTTATGCAAAATAATGCAATACAATATTGTGTTACTCCATAAATAAGTAACTAATTGCATTAGTTACTTTTATGGAAAGTAGTGCATTACTTTACTTTTGTATTACTTTTTGTCACCTGTGCTTTTTGTCATTTTTTAATAACATAACCCAAAGAGAGCTATCAGTAAATAAATGGAAAAACAAAGAAACTTGCATTACTTATTTGAAAAAACTCAGAAATTTCATTGTAAATTTAAAAGTAATGTGTTACTTTACAAGTTACTTGAAGAAAGTAATTACGTAACTCGCATTACTTGTAATGCATTATTTTTCAGTTTCTTAAAAAGTAATCTGATTACGTAACTCACATTACTTGAGAAAAATAATCTGATTACGTCTAGTTTTAAATACCTGTTTCTCTGTCCTCTGAGCTGCAGCTGATACAATGTCGTGTGTTTTATGTTCATCCATACACAGCACACATATACATTTCTGGTCAGTGCGACAGAAAACCTCAAGGAGCTTCTCATGTTTCTGGCAGATCATCTCCTGCAGTCGTTCAGTGGCATCAATCACTTTGTGTGGCTTACGTGAATTAAATTCCTCATGACGCTCAAAATGAGTTTGACAGTAAGATTCCTGACACACCAGACAGGACTTGACAGCTTTGTATTTTCTTCCAGTACAGACGTCACACTGCACATCTCCAGCTCCAGCTCCAGCATAACAGTCAGCAGGTAGTTTGGTCTTCTTCAGTTTCTCCACCAGTTCAGTCAGCATGGTGTTTCTAGCTAAAGCAGGTCTTGGACTGAAGGTCTGTCTGCACTGAGGGCAGCTGTAGACTCTCATCTTATCCTCCTGATCCCAGAAGCCTGTAATACAGCTCTCACAGTAACTGTGTCCACACTGGATGGTCACTGGATCCTTCAGGAGATCCAGACACACTGGACACATTAACTCATCCTGAGAAAATCTGGCTTCTGCCATTTTACTGCATGAATACAGAAACACAAACACACAACAGATCAACTACACTTCAGTTTCTGTTTCCTTGAACTCATGTGTTTCCTGTTTCCTGGTTCAGTGTTAGAGTGACGTGTGTAAAACAGGTGTGTTTGCGAGTCTGTGGAGCAGGTTCAAAGCCACTGGAATTCAAGCCTGCAACCTTAAGTCAAAAAAGCGTAAAGACTAATGCTGATGCTCCAGCTTTGGCGGTGCACAGGCCGTTTTTTTGAAAGGATGTCAATGGGGGAGAGGCTTTACTATGCTAAATAAACACCTTTTGTGTGATTATCAACAATATTTTATTATCTAAACATGAACTGTTGAGGTAAAGCATTCCTGCCAATGTAGAAATGAATGTGAGTGGAGCAGAAGATAAACAGCTGTTTCATTTGCAATCAACCTGTTTTTTGTTTTTCCCTTAAACTGAGCAAGGCATTTGGCTTCTTTTAGGGGACAAATGCTAAATCATGTGTTCGAGTTGGTTTTTACAGGTGTTAGGTATTTAAATAGGGATAGTACTGACTGACATGATTTAACAGAGCCCAGATAACGTCACTCATCTGTGAATAAGAAGGTGGGGTTTGTGAGAGACAAGGGCTTTCAAACTAGAAGAGAACCGCCACGTGTGGGTTCACGTCATGGATTAACGCTCTCGTTACCCCTCTATCATTCTCCCCTCCCGTTTGGGATAGGGTTCTTTTTTCTGTTCTGGGATTATCACCACCACTGTGTTTTAAGAAAATTAAAGAATTTGAATGAAAACTGTATCCACGCTTGTGCTGGATCAAGAACTCGGACACCCATGAGGAATGCGCACACACACACTTCCATCCACACATTTTGGATAGGACTGACTCACACGTTGTTTGCATCAAATAGAGAAAATTGTTTAGTGTTACATTTAGCAGACGCTTTTATCCAAAGCGACTTACAGTGCATTCAGGCTATACATTTTTAATCAGTATGTGTATTCCCTGGGAATTGAACCCACGATCTTTTGCGCTGTTAACGCAATGCTCTACCACTGAGCCACAGGAAGTTACAACAGATGATTAGAAAATTAAACCCCTAGACTGGATGTGTTAGTTGTTTAGTTTGGTTCATTTGGAGTATGATTTGTCGTAACACAATCATCGTGGAAGACGCACATGTGGCATATTCAGTATTATGTACAATATAATATGTAGTGTTGCTTCACTGTTGATTCATGAGAGATGTTGTGTGGCACCGAGAGACAAAGAAACTGTCCGAAAGACACCCAGTACAACCGCGAGAGAGAGACAGAAACTTTTGATCTTAGTTTATTTTATACTGCTTTGTATTATTTTCATTTTGCACTGTTTAATTGTACACACCATGCAGTTATTTTGGTAATTAAAATGTAAAACCATCGTAATAAAACAATAAAACTCTGTATTCTTCATTTTTATGTCAAAGTGCACAGGGAATACAAACACTGAATTCTACAAGCAAATCTGTAATAAAACTATCCCCTGTCAATGAATCCCCTACAGCATGCACTCTTCTCCCATCCACAGTTCACTGGGATCATTCCATTCACTCATGCCTGGTTTTGGTGGACACTGGGGCTAAGGGCAACTTCATTGACTCTTCTCTGGCTGCTAAGTGGGGGCTCACTACCATTCCTCTCCAGATTCCCTTGACAGCTCGTTCACTCAATGGCTCCCATCTTGCCCTCATTTCCCATTTGACTATCCCCATAAGTCTTACCATTTCTGGAAACCACCATGAGGAGGTTGTGTTGTATCTGCTGGAGTCCCACAGCAAATCCTTTGTGCTAGGGCACCCTTGGCTGGTGAAGCACAACTCCCAGATTGAGTGGGTTGAATATTCTGTTCTTTCCTGGAGCCAGCAGCTAACACAGGCTGAAATTCCTTGCCTACCTGATCTCCTGGACTCATCCCATTTCAGTGTTGCCTAGAATATCAGTCTCCTCTTTTTTCCTTCACAGGAGCCTGAGGCTGCGGTTCCCTCTGCTCAAGCATTCATCCAGTGGTGTTGTTGCTCGCGGCAGAGGGGCTACGGAAGCCCTTCTTCGGTGGAAAGATGTGTTAATGTCTCTGTTTACTGTAGCTGGACTCCGGCCCCCAGGTATGTTTGTGGACAGAGGGCATGGCTCTTCACACCAGACCTGCCTCTAAAGGTACCAGCTTGCAAAGTGACTCTGTGGTTCATTGGGCTAGTGCTGTGCTCAGATTATTGATACAGCGCTATATCATCATGAACTCCTGACGATGTGCGTATCGTTACAGCTGCCACATCACGTGGCCATTTTTGCAAAGTGAGCAGCAGCGCACTATTCAATAGTGATGGGAAGTTCGGATCATTTTACTGACTCGGACCTTTGAGTCTCCTTCAGCAAAATGAAAAATAATTTTTCGAGTCATTTCGTTCATTTTAGCAAAATATAATTAAAATGTTACGTGCTACTTCCGTTACACATCTACTACTTATGCAAACGTTGATCACACAACAAACAATACAAAACTATAATGCTATAAGAAACAGAAAAAAATGTATTCATTGTTTACCTGGGTATTTAGTCTATTAGCTCGCCTCACCTCTTATCTGACAAGTCTTCGGGTTTGAGTCGTTCGTTCATCACGTGACAGCCCCACAAGCTAAACCTATGCAGTCAGAGCCAGAAAGAGAATTGATTAGTTCATCTATCGAGTCTTCGGATTTGAGTCGTTCGTTCTTTTGTCACATGACGTGACAGCATTGGATAGAGAAATTAGTTAATTTACAACCTTCCTTACGCGTATGGGGCTGTCACATGATGTACGAACGACTCGAATAACCCGAAGACTCGAAACAGGTGAACTAATTCAGTGCAGAACCTATAGGATGTTGCGCATGCGCGACTGAACGAATCACTCCCCGAGACGACTCGTTCTTCCCGAGTCACATTAAAGATTTGTTCAAAATGAACGAATCGTTCAAGAATGACCCATCACTACTATTCAAAATGGATCAGAGGATTCTGCCACCGCCGACAAAAGTAAAATAAAAAATATGGGACAATTTTGGTTTTTACACTCAACCAGAGAGTGAGACATTAGACATGAGTCATGCCTTATGCAAGAACTGCAAAGCAAAAGTTAAGTATTCCGGCAACACGACAAACTCTCTCTGCATATGATGAGACATCATTCAGACCAGCTAGCCTCGGTCGGAGCAGGTAACAGCACACACCTGTCATCTCAGAAGCAGCCAAACTTGCCCGATGTTTTTAACTCGAAACTCCCATCCATGTCTCAGCGTTCTCAGAAGATGCTTTAATGCATTTCATATATCAGGATTTACGGCCATACAGCGTTGTCGAGAATAACAGCTTCAGACAATTGCTTCACGAGTGTGAGCCAGAAACGTCAATTCCTCGTTTGTATGATGAAGTTAAAGAAGACATTCTCCTGTCACTCACTTCTGCAGAGAGAGTATCCATTTCCTGCGATGCGTGGACTTCGCAAGGAACCCAGTCGTATGTTAAGATAACCTGCCACCACATAACGCCACAATGAGAACTTGTCTCGAATGTTCTGCAGACTAGAGCAATGTTTGACAATTACACAGGAGCGAACATGGCAGATTTGCTCAATGATGTGATGCACGAATGGGGAATAAAGGACAAAGATCCAGTGCTAGTGACTGATAATGCATGTAATATGTCAGTAGCTGCAGAAATAGCCAAATTAATTCATGTGAGATCGCACTGTTTGAACCTGGCTGCTCAACGGGCTCTGAAGTTACCGACAGTTTCCCATCTTCTCTGAAGAGTTCGGAGCATCACAACAAAGTACAATCGCCTGTCATGTCCTGCACGAGAAGCAAAAGTTACTTGGCCTTCCTGAGCATAAGCTGATGACTGATGTCTGCACGAGGTGGAACAGCGCACATGACATGTTGGACGCAGAACAACAGCCCGCAATTTGCGCTGCATTGCTCTCAGCTGAGGTGCCGGAAAAATGCCAAAGATCTGTGGGCATTAACAGAAGCAGACATAACCTGGTTCTGAAGATGTAATAAATGCACTGAAGCCACTTAAATTGGCAACGCACGTTATGTCTGATGAGAAAACCACTATGGTTTCAATCATCGCACCTTTGCATGCTTAGTTAAGTCACGGCACTTGGATTGAAAACACTGACTCGGCAGTGACGCGGGACATATAGTCCGCTGTGGCTGGAGATCTGGAGAAAAGATATGAGCGTGAAATGCCCTTTCTGAACATGACCTCAGCACTGGATCCACGCTTTAAAGCACTGCCCTTTTTGGAGGAGGAGAACAGACAGGATGTCTACACCAAAATGGCAACTTGCACGGGTAAGTTAAACTGTCAGAAAACTAGTTAATGTTCATTATATCACAGGGCTGTCCAAACTCAGTCCTGGAGGGCCGGTGTCCAACCCTAATTAAACACACCTGAAGCAGCTAATCAAGCTCTTATAGGCATACTAGAAAATTTCATGCAGGTGTGTTGAGGCAAGTTGGAGCTAAACTCTGCAGGACACCGGCCCTCCAGGACCAAGTTTGCACAGCCCTGTTATATCAGCTAGTTACATTATAATGCTAGTTATTGTCTTATTACTTGGTTTTATAGGTTTTTTTACACTTCATATATGTTTTTATCCATCTACACTGTAAAATGTTTTGTTGGAGATCAACTGAAAATATTTAGTTTTTATTAATGTGCGCTACATGAGCTCTGTAAAAGTTATTAATTACAATGTCATGTTATGACTATTTCAGAACCAGAACAATGAAGAAGGACAAAACAAAGCATGCTGAGACAGATCTGTCCCCACCCTGCAAGAGAAAGAAAGTGGATGCTTGTGCTCTTGAGGACTTATTTGGAGATGCATTTCCCCCTCCCGAAACAAAACATCCACCTGTGTCCCCGAATAATCAGGCAGAGGATGAAGTCAGGAAATACAGAGATACAGAGACATTACCTCTTACAGGAGATCCACTCATCTGGTGGAAGGAGCACCAGTCTGATTTCCCATTACTATCAAACTTGGCAAGCTGTACCCTCTGTATCCCTTGTACAAGTGTAGCAGCAGAGAGGGTGTTCTCCACTGCTGGAGATATCATTACAGCAAAGAGGAGTGCTCTTAACCCTGAGCATGTTGATCAGTTGTTGTTTCTGCATAAAAATCTGAAGGTGTAATTGTGTAAAGTGTTTTTGCACATTCCACCACTTGAGACAAAAAAAATTTCAGTTATCACAACTGTTATAACACTGGCTATTCAATGTACAATAAACAAATATTACCTCCCGGTGATATCGAAGGACCTGGCGACCAAGGCGGAGTTTCAGCAAAAAGCAGCTGAGGAGGAGCCAGGGTGCCAGAGGACTGTGGTGATGATGAAGTGAGCGAGAACCGCGTTGGAGCCTGATGGAGCTGTAGGGGTGAAGCGATGGAGCGCAGCGGAGATCCTGGAAGTCTGTGGCGATGATAAAGCAACAACTGACCTGACCAGAGTCAATGGGAAGAGGGAGCCCAGAGGAACAGACAAGGACAATGGTTCCGGTTGGAGCTAATTGGTCGATGGGTCGAGGTGGAACTGGGGGCACAATGGACGAGGCTGGGCCTAGGACTCCTCAAGCCAGGTCAGAGCTGGGGACTGGAAGCCCCAAGATGCATCAGGGCTGTATGGCAGAGGCTAATGGTGGAGCTGAGGGAATAGATGACTTCAGTGGAGCATGCAGGAGAGGAAGACTGGGTGAGGAAGCAGACTCAGTGATGGACAGGACTGGTGCGATGAAGAACACTTTGTGCTGGATGGGACTGCTGGTGACAATGACTCTAAGCTGAGTGAGATCAGTGACAACGAAAACGCACAGGAGGAAGATTCATGGATGAGCAGGTTGGGAAGCACTACCTCCATTTCTCAGTCAATTAGCCATTTTTGCTCATCCAGTTCCACTGAAATCTCTACTAGTATATGGACCAGTGGTGTAGTCGGGGCCATACACAAGTATACGCCGTGTGCTCACTTTTTTCCTCAGGCTGTTTGTGTAATACAACTTCTTAAGGATCAATATTTGTGTATACCCTCAGTATTCTTGCTTTGCAAGTCCATAATTTACTACCATGTAGCTTCCCCTTTAATGGTGTCCCATGCAGTTGTGTGAAACTTATGATTCTTTGTTGTAATTGGTGCATTATCACTTCTGTCATTCTACCTTTTCCCGCCCATCATTGAGTGAGTGCGCTCAATGCTTCTTTTTTCACCTACGAGCAGGGAGGGTCTACTGGCTATCGGGAGCACCGCGACATTCCCGGTGAGCCGGTCGAGAAGTAAGCCAATCGTTGATTATTTGTTTCTGTCCACTTTTATTTATTCATTTATTTTCTCCAATTGAAGGCCCTATAACCCAGCAAAACATTCATGGGGGAACTCGGAGATGTCCAGGGCCAAATTTTAACTCCAGTCCAGCCCACAAGCTGCAAAATCCACTTTCAGGAAGTGTTATTCCCTTCCTAAATAATACAATCAGTGTATTAATGCATAATAAAACATTAAATTCAGATGTATCTGTGAAGCACTTTTCACAATGAATATAATTCCAAAGAAACATGTTGAAATTATATAGAACTGTAATAATGCGGTCGACAGATGGGCTGGAACAACCTGGAAGTTATGCTGTAGACTACTTGAAAAATAATCTGTTGACCAATTTTAGAGTGCACTGTATTGATATTAATAAATTACTATATAAATTATCAATAAACCAACAACAATAATTTTTTTTTGTTTGTTTGTTTTTTTGGTGGTGGTGGGACGAGGGGTTGGGGGGGGGCGACTGGGTAATAGTAAACCACTTTTTCCTTTAGGACTACACCACTGATATGGACGATTTAGCTGGCTCACACACCTTGTCAGCCAGGACCTTGGGCTCCTCTTCTAGGACTGATGTGGTTTGCTAGCTCTAGTTTGCTAGTAATTGAGGGGTAATATGCATTATCACTCAGCAAAACTCTCCCTCACACACACACACACACACACACACACACACACACACACACACACAGATCTTACTGTCTATATGAGGATTTATTACTCACATTTATTTGGACATGTTATTTCAGTGACAGAAGTTCAGCTGCAGTATTAATGTCATGAAGAGAAAAGAAGAGACTCTATAACATCTTACTGTTACAGATTTAGCATGCAGCTCAAAGCATTATGGGTAGATTCTCTTGTCAGTCTGTTTTGATCAACACTGGATAGAGTGACTGAGTGAATTTGGTCTGGACTGTGTGGATGAGGCTCATTGTGTCAGAGACGCTGTAGAAGGACAGAGTTCCTGCACTGTGACCCACATACACTCCTATTCTACTGCTGATGGACTCTACTGGGAGAGCAGTCTGCATGTTATTGTGTATGAATGAGTAACTGGAGGGAGAGCAGAACAAACCCCAGGACTGACCATTAAATCCAAACAAACATTCATTACCCGATCCCTTCCTGCTGATGCTCTTATATGACACTGATATACGTACACCTCCACTCCACTCCAGCTCCCAGTAACAGTATCCACACACACTCTCTCTACACAACACCTGCCACTTTTCATCAAATCTGTCTGGATGATCAGGATATGACCGAACTGTGCCAGTGTTAATAATCACTCTGTTGCTCTCAGACAGACATAGGCATTAATTTACTGTGTTTAGATCCAGAGTGAGCTGATGGGAATCTGATGGAGATAAAACACATCAGAATCAGGAATTATGAATCTGTTTGATGTGTTCATGTAGCTGAACTCTTAATGTTCAGTGTATCATCAGAGTAGGTCTCAGTACAAATGACCAGATAAAAATCAATAATCAATTATGAAACTCTTCTTTCACCCTCTACAGAAAAAACATGAACACACTCAGTGAGTTTTCTGCTTGTTTTCTTACTGACTTGCATTGTAGGAAGTCATCCCTGGTCCAGAGATCAATGTTGGTGATTATGACTCTGGAAATCAACAGACATGAACAGTGTGATTCTCATGATCCTGCATCCATTCCTAAGACATTTCTAATATGATGTTCTCCATGATATGAGATGATGATGGACTCGTTTCTGAGAGCAGATGAATCTCCAGGACTTTACCTCTGTCTGAGATCTTCTTGAGCTCCTCTTTGCAGAAATCCTCCAGTTTGTCTCTCAGCTGATGGACAGATTCTCTCAGATCATCAAAAGAGAAGAGAGAACTGAAGGGATCATCATTTATGTCTGTAGATTCAGAAGGTGCTGAGAGAGACGGGAAACTCTACAAAAGACAGAGATCAAAAGACATCAGCTACACACTTCACCCAAAAACCTGAATGAAAATCAGATTTTCATGGCTCTTGTTGACTTGACTGATCTTTAGTAACTCACCTCAATTCTCATATTCATTATATCAAATTACAGCTAAATATTCTAGTATTTGCCACTTGCACTATATGTGAACATTCTAGGAAATAGTTTGGATGATAAAACTTTTGATAAGAACATAAATGTCCATCCAACAGCTCAAGCACATCCATGGAGTCTTATTGTAGGGTTGAGTAGATTTGCGCAAAATGCAAAAAAAGCAGCTCAAAGGCTGTGATTAGATTAGACCATTATTTATAACTTTAGAGCCGTTAGTGACACTGAAACTTCATGAGGACCCTTGAGAAGTCCTTAGATTTGTTTTGGTTTCAATACGCTGAAGCATTTCTCAGTCAACCCAGGATTTTGCGTTTGTGATTGCAGAATTTAATGCAAAATCAAGCAAACACTGCATTATTTTGTGGCAGCTTGCATTTTTGTCTGAAATCTTGGTGGGATTGATAGCTAATGTAGAGTCTCACTTTGTCATGACTCCGGTCTGATCGGCAGGTTGTGGTGTGTGTGTGTGTGTGTGTGTGTGTCTTTTGTACGTGTTTGTTGTTGAGATCACGTGGGTTTTGTTTTGACAGTTTTCCATGTGCTCGTTGTCTTCATGGTTCCCCTCCCCATCGTTATTTTATTAACTACTTTAGCTGCTGCCATCACACCTGTGACTAGTAAATCCATCTATTCTCCCTCTGTTTTAGTTCCCCTCGTGTGTAGTCTTGTGTCTGACTGTTGTGGTGTGAACACGCTACGCTTCGCTCGTGACCTACTTTCGGTTTAGTCGTGATTTGTCCTGCCGCGTTTTCCTAGGCTCCAAGTTAAGTTTAGTGTTTTCAGTTTTTTTTCTCTTCTGTCCCCCTCTCTGCCTCTCGTTTCTCCAGTTCTCTGTTCCCCAGTTCCTGTCCTGACATTCCCGGAGCTGTGTTTTGTGGCTTCCCCACTCCAGCCCCTCTCTGCGTGCTCAACAGGGAACTCTCCACTCTTATGTTGCGTCAGTACTGATGCTGGGACTTTGTGCGCTGTTCTCTCTCTCTCTGCCTCGTGGAGTGACTGGAGGCTTGATTGGACTGATCCCCTCTTCCTGTCTCCATTCTTTGCCCTGATTTATGGCTCCCGGCCTTCTGCCTTGGCCGAGTTTTGTGTTCTGAGACTTTAATAAATATTTGAGTTGAACCTGCAATTGACCATTCGCAAAGAGCTTGATTGACAGGCGATCTGACCAATCAGAATGCAGAGATTATGCGCAGCTGCTGCTATAAACGCGGAACACACAACTATTATACATTATCCATTCACCACACTCACTTATTTTATTTTCTCATTTCAAATTTGCACACATATACTTGATCTGTACATACATAATTGTCTATATTATATATTGTGTATTTGCTGTTTTGTACATTGCCTATTTGGATATTTGTATATTATTTTATTATCTGTGTCCTGTCCTGTTGCTGTCTCTCTGTTGCACTGTGGAGCTTCTGTCACGACAACAAATTCCTCGTATGTGTAAACATACTTGGCCAATAAAGCTCATTCTGATTCTGATTCTGATTCTGATTCTGATTCGCCATCTTGCCCGACAGCTATGGCCTGTCTTCATAAAAATACATGTTAAAACGGGGTAAAATATAAAAATATGTGGAGGGTTAAGCTGTGCTGTTGTTGACTGCCGCAGTAACTGTAATAAGCTAAAGATATTCCTTTAAAGTACTTGTTTTGGTACCAGAAAACCTGTCATGTCCGGCACTGTATGCATGGCTTGCAGCGCTCAAGTTAAAATACTGAGTGTTAAATAATAAAATAATATGTTAAAACGTGTGCTCTTATCATTCTGTGGACCCAATCCCGTGAACTTGGCCCTGATCGGGAGCTGTATATGCACATGTGCGCTCATCTTTTTTCAATGCAGCTATAACCTCGCGTCGCTTCATGTCATCTTCCCACTCAGTAAACTATGACAGGTCCTTTACTGCAAAAAGACGGTCACTGCGACACTCTAAAGTGATGAAACTATGGCGCTATGTGCTATTTAAAACCCTTTTTATAGGTTTCACATTATGTTGTTGGGTCTGAAAATATGTAAATGTGCATTCCTAGTTGCCGCAGCTGTATCTCTTCCAGCCTTGACCACAAATCAGACAGGAGAGTAGATTAACTTCGGTGGACTTAAACTTGAAAAATGGTGTGTTCCGCGGTTGAAACAGCAAGAGCCAATCTGTCCTGTGGCATCAAAAATGCAAAACGGTCATATGCTCAAAAATCAACAATCACTTCACAGACAGCAGAGACACATGGAGCCTGTGGCAAGCCATTCAGACCATCACTGACTACAAGCCCCCGCCACAGGCCTGTGATGATGACACATCCCTCCCCGATGCACTCAACCACTTTTATTCACGGTTTGAAATGCAGAACGACACACCTGCACAAAAACTGCCCACTCCTCCCAACAACCGGGCGCTTTGTCTGTCTCCAGCCGACGTAAGGAAGACCCAATCTAGGATTAACCCACGCAAGGCTGCGGGTCCTGACAACAACCTGGCCGTGTTCTGAGAGACTGCGCTGCACAGCTGACAGATGTCCTAACAGATATCTTCAACACCTCGCTGAGCCAGGCCAAAACTGGCCCGCCAGCAATAATGTCTGGCCCGCGCCCACAGCCGGATTATTTTGATAGCGGCTGGTTCTGAAATAGATCTGTCACGACAGCAACAGTTACTCACAATCAGAGTATGTGAGCGAAGCGGAGTGGATTGGTGTGATTTTGAATGGAGCGAGGAGCAGAGCGTCATGGTTTTCACTCACTCCAAGAGCGCTCCACTACCACTCCATCATGAGTACAATTCATGCCAACGATTGATAGAGAAGGATCACAGAAATCAGAAAGAATGTGAAGGCTATGATGACGGCCATGTACATTAGCGGGAAGTTGTAGTTCTCAAGGAATTAGTTTGTTCCTTCTAGATACTGTATATTTTCAGCTGAACGCATGATTTATACAAGTACTACAACACTTCTTCACACGCAATCACTCTCTCAATAATGCATTCAAACAAACGTAATCTTACAGTGCTACTTCATATGTATCTGATTTCGAATGAGCAGAAATCTGCAAGAAATCCATCGATCCATAGGTAAAATAACTGTCAAAAAAAAGCAGCAATTATACCTTTTAATGCTAGTGTTCCAATGAGCGTTCCAATAAGCCACTTTGAAACTCTGCCGTTATTTTATTTTTTAATATACGTTATGAACAGAACTGTGATATTTCAAACAAACTGAAATACTTTAGCCACAGAGCGAAGGCGGAGCGGTGTTTCTGATATCAGTGAGCGAGGAGTGGAGTGATTATTAAATGCTAGGAGTGCAGAGGGGAAATTGTTGCTGCTCCACTCCGCTCACATACTCTGCCTGACACCGCCACACACGTGGCTTTTTGTTAGTGCTGTCACAGTTAACGCGTTAATAACGTGTTAACGCAAATTCATTTTAACGGCACTAATTTTTTTAACGCGCGATTAACGCAGCACGTATTTTCTGTTTGGCCCATGGCCCAACCCATAGTTGGAGAAATGGAGATGCACAGTGTTGCCAACTAAGCAACATTGCAGACCCCTTTAGCGAAATTTTTCCCTTCAAAAAAGCACCCAAACCTAGTTTCTGAGAATCACTGGTACTGCCGCGGGAGCGCGAGGTCTTGCTCTCCCAGCACGCGCACACACCTCTCTCTCTCTCTCTCTCTGTGTGTCTGCTCTGTTCAGTGCGCACACACCTCTCTCTCTCTCTCTCTGTGCGTCTGCTCTGCTCAGTGCGCACACACCTCTCTCTCTCTCTCTCTCTCTCTCTGTGCGTCTGCTCTGTTCAGCGCGCACACACCTCTCTATCTCTCTCTCTCTCTCTGTGCGTCTGCTCTGTTCAGCGCGCGCACACCTCTCTATCTCTCTCTCTCTCTCTCTCTCTGTGCGTCTGCTCTGTTCAGCGCGCGCACACCTCTCTCTCTCTCTCTCTCTCTGTGCATCTGCTCTGTTCAGCGCGCGCACACCTCTCTCTCTCTCTCTGCATCTGCTCAGTTTCTCTTCAGCGATCGGCAGAGAGGAGCAGTGCTTTAATTCAGTTAAACACAGATATTATGTTGCTTCTCTAATTTTACATGCAAGTATAGACAAAATCACAGCATAGCTATTGTCTTTATCTTATGTGTATTTGATTTCATCAGACGACGGTGCGATTATCATGATTTTTTGTGCAGATTAACATCTTGGAAGGGAGAGCTGGTTATGTTTTCTTAATGGGTAGTGTTTCAGTCACTATTGCATATTCATTCCGTTGTCTGACAACAGAAACAGTAAAATATACCAATGAAAACAGTTTTATTGAGAATTTAGCTTCATCAAAATACAGTATGTGGGCACAGAAAGGCAAACAAATGTAATAATAAATAATAAATGTACATTTTGCATGTTCAGAAGAAGAGCTGCCCTGTAGTGCAAAAATGTAAACAGGTTTGTGTCAGTAAATTGCTCAGTGCAAAGAAAGAGAAGTAATAGGAACCTGGTATTTCTTTTTTCATGTGTCTAATAAACATGAACAAGTTCTTTGAAAAACCTGTCCTTTGAAACATGTCTACTCTTCATGCTTTATGTTGACTATGGTTTCAATAATAATAAACATACACTATATTGCCAAAAGTATTGGGTCGCCCCTTCTAATGAACAGGTTTGACTACTTTAGTAATTTCTATGAGTACAAACCTTAATGTTAAAGCATATAATGATATTCTAGAGAATTGTGTGCTTCTAATATTATAGCAACAGTTTGGACTCTTTTCTATTCTAACATGACAATGTCTCTGTGTATAAGACAAGGTTCAAAAAGAAAATGATTGATTGAGTCAGTGTGGAAGAACTTGACTGGTCTGCATAAAACCAAGTCCTAATCCCAGTTTAACACCTCTGGTGTGACTGTAAATGCAGACCTTGAGAAAAAACTCATCACCAAACACCAATGACTTGTACATACACTATATAGACAAAAGTATTGGCACCCCTTCTTTAGAACAGAAAAATGCACTTCCAAATCTGTGGCAACAACGATGGGAACATAATTCATGTATTTAAAAATTGTATTTCCATCTCTGTTGCAACAGTTTTGGAAGTGTCTAAAATGACTGAACCCATATGTACAAGTCATTGGCTCACTACCAGTTACAAAAGACACGGTTCACACTTGGCATCTTTTTTGAAGCTGTTTTACATTATAATCCTATGGAGTAAACCGTGTTTTCAAAAAAGTCCTGAGCACTTTTAAAGCGTCTTTTTCTGCACCTCAGAGCGTATTTTTAAGTTGAAAAAAAGTTGAACTTTTCTGAAAAATGCCCTACGTCAAGCGCATTTTTGACAGCTGACCAATGACAAGCGAGTAGCGAGTCGTTTTCAAAACTAAAAGAAAAACAAGAAAAAATGGAGTAGCGCCGGTAGATGGATCGTACTAGTTTCGGAGCACAAGGAGTTGTATGATATGAGCACAAAACTCTATCTAGTCTAAAATATGCCGCAAACTGTGCATTATCCAACCGAAGCTCCTTGACTGAAATGTTGTAAGCACCACACTGTTTCCTTCACATATAATGTTGCGCACCCACAAATGTCATAGTGAACCGACATTCTCCGCCCCGTTAACTTCAAAAGCCAAAACAAGAGCCAACTTTTTACTCTTTCTCGACATTTCTGCAGCACACAGCGCTAGGCTACAGTTGCAGCTGTTGTTATAGAAACGAAAGACGTCTTCGGCTGCTATTTGTAATGAAAACGCTGCCAGCTTTTTGTTTTACTAAAAAACCTCTATTGTCAACTTTTTCTTGTCAAAAAAGACGCCAAGTGTGAACATGCCCTAACAGTCTGTCACAGGCAATTCTAGTTGCATTTTTCATAAATAATTTTCTTAAATGATCCTTTGACTATGTTCTGGCCTGGCATTTAGTGGCAAAAATTTTTTTTGGGCCCGATGCCAAACTTACTTGCCGACCACTGGTGTAATTAATCACTCTGTTGCTCTAAGACTCACTGTGCTCAGCAGGGGCCCCGCTATGGTTTCTGGGCCCGCTGAACAGCATATTGGGCCAGGCGTAGTAGGGGGTGGGGTGGGAGAGATTGGGGATCGGCGTGGGGATGGGTGTGGGGGGTTGGGCACGGCGGAAGGGGTTGGGGGGTGGTGGGTTTTGGGCACGGCGGAAGGGGTTGGGGGGTGTGGGGGGTTGGGCACGGCGGAAGGGGTTGGGGGGTGTGGGGGGTTGGGCACGGCGGAAGGGGTTGGGGGGTGGGGGTGGGGGTGGGGGGTTTTGGGCACGGCGGAATGGGGGTGGGGGTGGTGGGGGGTCTTTGGCTTTGGGCACGGCGGAGGGGGGTGGGCTTTGGGCACTGCGGAGGGTGGGTATCCAGGTGTTCATTTCCTGAGTGAGCTGATGTGGATCTGATGGAGATAAAACATATCAGAATCAGGAATTATGAATCTGTTTGATCTTTTCATGTATCATCAGTGTCTCAGTACAGATGACCAGATATCCTGTGCAAATCATCATTTACATCATCAATGATAAAACTCTTCTTTCACCTTCTACAGGAAGAACAAGAACACACAGTGAGTTTTCTGCTTGTTTTCTTACTGACTTACATTGTAGGATGTCGGTCCTGGTCCAGAGATCAATGTTGGTGATTATGACTGTGGAAATCAACAGACATGAACAGTGTGATTCTCATGATCCTGCATCCATTCCTAAGACATTTCTAATATGATGTTCTCCATGATATGAGATGATGATGGACTCGTTTCTGAGAGCAGATGAATCTCCAGGACTTTACCTCTGTCTGAGATCTTCTTGAGCTCCTCTTTCCAGAAATCCTCCAGTTTGTCTCTCAGCTGATGAACAGATTCTCTCAGGTCATCAAAAGAGAAGAGAGAACTGAAGGGATCATCATTTACGTCTGGAGATTCAGGAGGTGCTGAGAGAGACTGGAAACTCTACAGAAAACAGAAATCAAAACTCATCAGCTCCACACAGGGACACAGCTTATACAAGTGATTTAAAGTGAAAGAAAAGTTCTGACATGAGAGTCATTTGAGCGACAGACAGGGCAATAATATTTATGTGGCCTATGGATTGTAAGGAAGCAGCACAGGATACAAAAAACTTAAGTCAAGTCAAGTTCAAGTTGAGCTTTATTGTCATTCCGCTACATGTGGGGACATACAGTGGAACGAAATGTCGTGTCTCACAGGACCACGGTGCTACATAAATACAGACATACAACAATGAAGTAAAACACTATAAACCTATACACAACTAACCTACTGACAGATTTTAACTATAAGTATACTATATATAGATATTTACCCTATACAAACTAAAAAATAAAAGATAAAAAATACAAACTATACGAATGCTTCACATAAATACTGTACATGTGCAAAGAGAAACATTGTGAGTCAAGCAGCTAGCTGGGGAACAGTGCCGGTTGATTTGTAGTGCATGAGCATGTAATCATACTGTCACGGTGCACACAGCAGGGAGAAACGAGGAACACGCAGACGAGGAGATACTTCAAAATAATAGTCTTTAATAACGACATCAAGGTAAGACAGGGCAATGCAGACACACAGAAACACCGGGAATGACGAGTAGACCAGACCACATGGAACTCAACAGACAGGACTTAAATACACAGGATAATCAACACAATCACAAACACACACCTGGAACCGAATAAACTCATAATGACATGAAACGAGGACAGGAAACAAACCATATAAGGAAACAAGAGGCGGGAACACAAGACACACACGACAGAGGCCTGACACATACATATATTGCTGAGTCTTTTGTGGGATTGTGTACACACAGCAGTGTGTGAAAAGTGTCTAGTGCACATAGAGGAGAGTGTGTTACTACAGGTGGTTTGTACAGGCCCACTCACCTGTGTGTAGCACACTTCGAATTGCACAAAAAAAAAAGTTTCATACAGTTTTTCTTTGGTGTGGTAAGGTTAGGGGGGGCTTGGGGGGGGGGTCCATGTTTCAGGAGGTAGGGGTTTGCATGGGGTTTCAGAGGCGGGCGGGGTGATCTGAGTTAAGGGCTCTCACAGCCTGGGGGAAAAAGCTGTTGAGCAGTCTGGCGGAGTGGGCTCTGATGCTCCGGTACCGTCTTCCTGATGGTAGGAGCTGGAAGAGACTGTGGGAGGGATGGGTGGAGTCCTTCACGATACTGTTGGTTTTGCTGGAGCATCGTGTAATGAAAATGTCCAGGATGGAGGGGAGAGGGGCACCGATGATCGGAGTATACCAAATAAACGGAGTATAAACGGAGTATACCAAATAAAATGAAATACAGTAGAGACCATTCCTTGCTCGTGTCCCAAAACGTGATCAAACCCGATCCACCTTACACATGCAATCCAGAAACGTCCTTGCCAAATTCAGAATAATGGCGCAAAACCCAGAGCACTAGTTTGCGTTCGTTGCTCTGCTCACACTGAAAATCCGTGCATATGTGTTACATGCGCCGCAAAGCAAGTGTCGCAAACACAGTTTCTTAAAGGACCCACAACCAAATTATGCTAAGTTAACATTACGTTTTGTTAATTTTCTCCACTTGGCTACATTTAATGTTTCCAAGTAATCTCTCCCAGTAATTCATTCATGACCTACACGTCTATTGTCTTTTAAACCTGTTGGTTTCTGAAACGAGCGAGAGACGCAGCTGAGCAAACGATCAAATGACTTTAATGAAGGCTACTATATGGCATACTAATCTACTAAATGGAATACTGAATATAATACATATTGGGCTGAATATTTTCTAGTCCCCATAATACCTGATTTCACCAGTAGCCTAGAATAGATTGAAATAAGTAAATTATTTTACTGGATATGCACTTTTTAAATATTTTTATTGAATGTGATCACTAATAATTACTATAAAAAGCAAAAACAATATTACACAATAGACAATATAATTGTTAAATTGTAAAAACATGAAATAATTTGACATTATGTACTGATTCAAACTGCTGTGTCTAATTAAATTTTGCATTTGCAGTAAAGCAGAAATATGAGTATTTCTATAGTGTGACCATTGACAGAAACACAGTTTCAGTGTTTATGCACAAAAGTATTTACAGGTACATCATGATTATTGGTGGGTTTTTACTGTAAAACACAAAAAAATTATGCAAATATTGCAACAATTTAAAAAAAATGTCGCCACAAATTCAGTCATTTTAGGCTTTAAAAATCAGAAAAAAAGGTCCAGTGAAATCCTTTTGGGACTGATTGCTAATATACAGCCTCACTTCATGTTTGGGGTCTTCATGATCAAATTCATCAATATGTTACAGGCAAATAAAAATAAATTTTATCCGGTTTGAGGATCACCTGATCCAATTTTGATGAATGCTACTCAGAATCCATACTATTGAAATCACTGATTTCACCATGACGTAATAAATCAGAAGGAAAAATTAGGAAGTTTTGAACTGGTGCTAGTGGTGTTTGACAGCTAAATATATCTTACTGACGAAAGAGCTCAGAGAAATCATTCCTAAGAGATTTCCAGAGCTGAAAGCCATCTGTAAGCAGCGTCTCTTTCAAAAGAAGATGATCATATGAGAGTCTGACTGATGATTATATAATAAGACACTCATGAAATGTTTCTCTGTGAGTCTCCTGTCACAGCAGAATCTGCTCAAGTCCACTATGATCCTGTTCTTCTAGATCTGTATTACCTGCAGGAACTGGATGTGATCCTGTGTGTGTGAAAGCTGCTCCAGCTCAGCGTCTCTCCTCCTCAGATCATTGATCTCCTGCTCCAGTCGCTCCAGTCGTCCTTCAGCTCGACTCACTGCAGTCTTTTCCTGATCTCTGATCAGCTGTATCAGCTCAGAGTGGCTTCTCTCAATGGAGCGGATGAGCTCAGTAAAGACCCTCTCACTGTCCTCCACTGCTGTCTGTGCAGAGCGCTGTTAGGACACACAGTGATTCAGGCTTCAGTGAGTCTGAACTGAGACTGAGACAAACTTCTCTTCTTCTCCAGACTCACCTTATGAGACTCCACAGTCTCTCTCAGCTGCTGAAGATCTTTCTCTCTCTGCTGGATTCTCTGCTGGAACGTCTTCTGTGTCTCCTTCAGCTGCTTCTGCAGGACAAACAGATGATAGTAAATCTCACATAAAACTACTGGCACTAAATCATCATGTGAACAGATGAATCTAGTAAATGTAGGGTGAGGCAGTTTAAAGGTAACTTATCTCAACTCATAACCAGTGGCAATAGGTTCAAACTCCAGAAGTGATTATCGGTTACAATAATTGTACATGAATTATAACATAAAGATTAATGCTTGTGTCACACTACGAGTGAAAACGCCAGTTTGAAATACCTGTTTCTCTATCATCTGAGCTGCAGCTGGTATAATGTCATGGTTTTTATGTTCATCCATCGTACACAGCACACAAATACATTTCTGGTCAGTGCGACAGAAAACCTCAAGGAGCTTCTCATGTTTCTGGCAGATCATCTCCTGCAGTCGTCCAGTGGCTTCAGTCAGATTGTGTCTCTTTCCTTTAAACCAACTCTCATGTTGTTCAAGGTGATTCTGACAGTAAGAGTTCAGACACACCAGACAGGACTTGACGGCTTTGTATTTTCCTCCAGTACAGACGTCACACTGAACATCTCCAGCTCCAGCGTCACAGTCAGCAGGTAGTTTGATCTCTGTCAGTTTCTCCACCAGTTCAGCCAGCATGGTGTTTCTAGCTAAATCAGGTCTTGGACTGAAGGTCTGTCTGCACTGAGGGCAGCTGTAGACTCTCTTCTGATCCTCCTGATCCCAGCAGCCTGTAATACAGCTCTCACAGTAACTGTGTCCACACTGGATGCTCACTGGATCCTTCAGGAGATCCAGACACACTGGACACATCAACTCATCCTGAGAAAATCTGGCTTCTGCCATTTTACTGCATGAATACAGAGACACAAACACACAACAGCTCAACCTCACTTCAGTTTCTCTTTCCCTGAACTCATGTGATTCCTGTTTCCTGGTTCTGTGTTTGAGTCACGTGTGTAAAACAGGTGTATCTGCGATTCTGTAAAGCAAGTTCCTCCTGTAGAGCTACATTCCTGCTGAGTTTATTTTTGATACACCTGGCTGTTTTTAAAGAATATGCAAAGACCATGACTTTAATTTGAGATATTTTTTTAATTAGAGATCAAACTAAACTCTGTGGGAAAGTGACTCTCCTGGACAAAGAACTGGAAACCCTGATAATGAAATGTCAACTAGATGTCAGCCTCAGACAAACACTCAAAAAATAAAAGTTACAGAGAGTACACCCTTAAAAACATCTCAATTACATATGTAACCCTCGTTCCCTGAAGGAGGGAACAGAGACATTATGTTGGTACTGACGTATAGGGTTTCCCTTGGGAACCCTAATCTCCTCTGAGTGGTACAAAAAGGCCAATGAATATTGGCGAGAGGAATTTGCATGACCATCCAGTCCGCCATACACATGGGTAAATAAGATGGTGGCGTGCATCCACTCATTCAGGTTTGTGCTGAGGAGCCAAGACCATGTCCTGGTCATTCAGCAGTGTAGTTCAAGGTTGTGGCAGGAGGGACATAACATCTTTATTAACTCCTTCAGGGAACAAGGTGAAGGAGTGGATCGCAGATCTACAGTGGCCTTCATAATATTATTAATTATAATATTTCTTGAATAATTATTAATCAAAGTTACATTTATGCATGTTAGAGAATAAGTTGAATGTGGCTTTAGTCTGCCTTTTTACTCTCTAAAGCTGCTCTCATTGTGTGTGTAACCATGCCCGATAAGGTTTAGGACTGAGGCAAACTTGAAGTAAGATAAGTGTTTCTCTGTGTATGTGTGCTAGTATCTGTCTGTACAGGGAGAAGCTCAGACAGTCCCAGGACAAACGTTCAGCTGCCGATGTCCAGCGTATCAGATATACGTCTTTGAAGAGACGTATTGCGTCTGACCTCTGATCACTTGTCACCAAAATAGTCGTCAGAAGATATGCTTCAAGCTTGCATCCATATGTGGAAATTGTTTAAGTTTATCTAGGTTTTAGAACCAATCAGAATTTTGATGACTTATGCATTGACACAATTAGCAACCTCTGTTAGGGTATAATTGCTGGTGTTTTTGAATTGTAAGGCAGAGCGGCCTACGAACTCCGAATGATAAAGCTGACTTCTGCGGATGAAACTGCAAACTATTTCTTCAGTAAATTTTTCTTTAATTCATCACATCTTTGACTCCTGGTCTTCATTGAACACACCTGGTCCTTTGGGTTTTAACTGTTATTCCCCAACAAAGGATTAAAGTCACATCAGTCACATTCAGTGTTACATCAATACTGATGTATGGGGTCCCTATGGAAAGTGCCACAACCACTGACCTGTGTTACTAGACTTCGCAGATGCAAGGCAAGGCAATTTATTTCTAAAGCACGATTAAAAACAACAAGTTGACCAATGTGCTGTAAAGATTCTAAAAACATAAATAAACAGACAATATATACACATTAAAATAATAAAAAAAAACACTGTTAGTTTCCAACAGCATGTCACTGAACAGCATTTTGCAAAAAAGCCTGGGAGAAAGGGACATAAATGACACCAAAGTGGAGGCAGTTCTTATGTATAAAGGCGAACTGTTCCAAAGCCTCGGGCCGATACTGCAAAAGCACAGTCCCCCCCACAGGTTGCGTCTCGACCTAGTAACAATCAAGAGTTTCTGGTCAGAGGACCTAAGAGATCTTGATGGAGAATACGTTTGCAACAAATCTGAAATATAAGATACAAGGCCATTTAGTGATTTAAAAACAAACAGCAAGATTTTAAAATCAATTCTATAATGGACCGGCAACCAATGTAAGTATGACAAAATGGGAGTGATATAGTCCCAATTCAGAGAACCTGTTAACAACCTTGCAGCGGCATTCTGGACAATCTGTAGTCGAGACAGGGTGGACTGACTGATCCCTACATACAGGGAATTACAGTAATCCAGACGAGAAGACACAAAAGCATGCATCACTCTTTCAAAATCACAAAACCCTCAGATGCAGATGCAGGCAAGCTCTCATGTGCCAAGTAAAAACTGGCATTCCAAGTCGGAACCAACCCTATGCCTCGTGTGAGTCAGATAATCTTTTATACCAAAAATGGGATTAAAAGACGATATTCACAAGGAGGGTTGCAGCTGCTGTTCCTTTACCCTGAGTTTGTTTTAAAGAGAGAGAGAGAGGTTTATCTCTTTTTGTTTCTGATGTTGGTGCAGCCACAATCAGTTGTATTGCACTAGGGAAGAGAGCCAAAGTCCATGCGGACAATGAGGCTATGAAGACCACATTCTGCCTGAAGGGAGGTAACATGTAGAGAGAACAAAACTGGCCAGCACGGCAATACTACATATGAAGAGTCACTGTGGAAGGTCCAGTCTCAAAGGAGAAACTACTATCAATGCAAAGACAGGACAGAAGTAGTTATATAAGGAAACCATACCGTGGAAGAAAAACCCATATGGGATTACCAGAAGTGAATCCCTAAATATGGGCCACTAAAGGGTTTTTCACACTTGAAATTGTTAACCCTGGGTCATCCTAAACCCCGGATAAACGTAATCTTGGGTTATCTGTAATCACGTTTCACACTGCTCATACTATACCTGGGGTTAACTGTTAACCCTGGGTATTCATTAACAGACGTTTCACACTGTACACTCCTAAACCCCGGGTAAACGTTGTTATTTGCATATTTGCAGTGTCACTGTCACTGATTGGACGAACAGCAGGCAACCTGTTTACACGGCTTTTCCCGCGTCTTGTCAGTTATTAAAAACAATGTCTCAGCGTATGTCTTTAGATCAGCGAAGTTTGAGAAACAGCTGATAATAGCTGTACAGGCAGGGATAGCCATTTTTAAATAAATTTAATAGCAGAGCTACTGCAAGCGATTTAGTGCTGGAAATCCATTTATCCTTTGCTGAAACTTCTGCGTCTTCATGAAGAGCGCAGGTCATGGTTGCTTAGCAATGGCAGACACCATGGGAGCGCAAGCTACAGAGCGCTTTGTTTGGAAAGAAGGAGAAAGCGGCACGCTTAGCGTTTTAAACGCGTTTATAGGCACGACATGCGAACGGCCTCATGAGACGCACAAAGGCAAGAAAACAAAGCCAAAAGTACAAAAGAAAGAAAACAAGGAGCAAAGTATGTGAATATTTCTTTGAATTTCTTTTAAGTGTGGAGAGACTAACGTTAGTGTTTACTTGTACAGTAGCGTAATAATAATACCATCTCCTATTCGCTTTCCGTCTTTTGATATTTCTTCTCACCAGCTGCAGTTTACACGACGCACGTTTCCTGACGTGACATGAGCCTCACTGCTCAATTTCTGATTGGCTGTCTGTTGCCAAGCATCCAGCAGCAACAAGCAAACACTGCTCACATATCCAGGGTTTGCCAGCTGGGGGAACACTCCTGAAGAGAAGATACGGCGCTTGCATGCCATGATCGAGTCGAATGGTGCTGTGAGCTGGTCTTCCCACCATTTACTGTACCTGTTAGTACCCAACACATGGGAAGAACTTGGAGACTGTAGAAACTTGCAAGGTATAGGTGTTGCCTAGCCCACAGCTCTACAGATGTTTGCTAGAAAGGCACAAGGCTCAGCAGGTGGATTAAGCTCTCATTCCTCAGGGGCTTGCTGTATGTCTAGTAAGCAAAGGTGATGGCATCTACTGTCCAGTGGGCCAACCTTTGTCGGAGATAGCCTTTCCCTTCTGCTGACCTCCAAACATACAAGAACTGTTCAGATCCTCTAACGCTCTGCGTGTGGCCTACGTAAATGTGCAAGGCATGGGCCACTTAAGTCCTCCACATCCCATGGAGGTTTCGAAGATCTGTATGTGGGTGCCAACTGTGCCCTTCCCCTTCCTCAGAAGGATTTATCAGGGAGGTGACTGTCACAAGGAGCATCAGGTCCAAGAACCAGATCCAGGTTGGCCCGTAAGGCCCAACCATCAAGTCCTGCTCCAAGTCCTCCCTGATCTTGCACAGGGAGTGTGCAAGGAGGGTCACAGGGGGGATAACGCATGCTTGCCTAAGGCATGTATAAGTGTGAAGTATAATGCATAGTGTCATAATTACTGAGTTTACTGTGTGCATTATTGGATGATTAGCACTGCAGCATCACAGCAAGATGCCGGAGGAGGATGAGTGTAATAACTTTGTGTTTGGTCATTAAGCACTGCAGCGGAGAGTGAAGAACGCAGAGGTAACTGTCCTCACGTATGACTGAATGCTGCTGCTGGACACAATTACTGTAGTGCACAACACTGAGTGTGCTTGACTGAGAGAACCGCTGTGTTTGTGAGGGCAGAGTAAGCTACGACTGAAAGGGTATACACAGATTTTTAATGTGTGTGAAAGAAGTCTCTTCTGCTCACCAAGGCTGCATTTATTTGATCAAAAATACAGTAAAAAATTTGACAAATTATTACAACTTCATATAGCTGTTTTCTAGGTGAATATATGTTCAAATGTAATTTATTCCTGTGATCTGACTTTTCAACATTACTTCAGTCTTCAGTGTCACATGATCTTCAGAAATCATTCTAATATGCTGATTTGCTGCTCAAGAAACATTTCTGATTATTATCATTGAAAACAGTTGTGCTGCACAATATTTTTGTGGAAACCATCATACATTTTACTTTCAGAACTCACAAATGAATAGAAAGTTCAAAAGAACAGCATTTATTTGAAATAAAAAAAATAGGATTTACTTTGAAACAATTTTCCTTCAGAAATGTGTAGTAAATTTGACAAAAATAAGCAAGTAACACATTGAATTAAATGTATTTTCCTGTAAGATAGTAAAATAGAAAAATATTTTTACAGTGTAGTGTATATACTTTTATGATGCTTCTCAGAGCAGTTTTCTGATTTTAAATCTACAAAGTAGTTAAGTATCTTAGTAGTTAAGATCATTGATTATTAAAGCACATTTTACAAGAAAATACTATTTCAGTATTTCTACTTACTACTAATTTCAATTCAGTGTGTCACTTGCCATTTCTTTGTAATCAATTGTGAATTTTACTCGCAACTTGAGATTTTTTCCCCCCCAGTGTAACATATACATAAACCTAAAACCATAGACATACTGCAACTATAACACAACTCACATTTTGCTTTAATCTGGTCTGCCTATATTAATATGTTGATTATGTATGTGTGTGTTTGTAAATATACAGTGCAGGTGTGTGCAGTGAGTCTCACAGCTGCTGTTTCACTGAACAGATCCAGGGAAGGAGAGCGTCTGATTTATGGCCTGCTTCACTCATCAGGAACCGATGTTCTGTTCTGTTCTGTTCTCTAATGGCCCGATGCAAAGCTTCTCATCTCCTCCTACCCAGCTCAACAGTTTATAAAATGCCCTCCTGCATCAGTCAGTCTTGTTACTGACAGACAGAAAACAACATCAACTCACAACCACACGGCTTCAGCTGGAGAAATAGGGAGGACAGAACATTCGGTAAGTCTGACTGTGTTCCTCCCTTCGGTTCTGGACTGAGTTTGTCAAGACAAGCCCTCATTAGTGAACAAACTCATCAGTGCAGTCATCAGCGTCAAGTCATGCTGATTGATTTGCATTGATAAGGCCATTAATGCACTTCGCTCCTGATACGGTGGCATCTCTGATCTGTCAGGAAAAAGCAGTTTCATCAGGCCTGGATGTAATCGATCGATATCGACACGTGTGATTTCCAGTTTAGTGAGAGGAGAGAAAGCAGGAATAAAGCACCTGTGGTCATTTACAATATATGTGATCCTGGAGCACAAAAGCAGTCATAAGTACTGTAGCTCAAGCTTCAGTACTTAAACTTTCCTGTAGTTCAAATGGTAGAGCATGGCGCTAGCAACGCCAAGATCATGGGTTCGATTCCCAGGGAAAGCAAGAGTTGATAAAAAATTTAAAAACTGTAACTTGAATGCAATGTAAGTCACTTTGGATAAAAGCGTCTGCTAAATGCATAAATGTAAATGTAAGTATCACAGGTATATTTGTAGCAATAGCCAACAATACATTGTATGGGTCAAAATTATCAATTTTTCTTTTATGCCAAAAATCATTAGGATATCAAGATCATGTTCCATGAAGATATTTTGTAAATTTCCCACCATAAATATATCAAAACTTAATTTTTGATTAGTAATATGCATTGCTAAGGACTTCATTTGAACAACTTTAAAGGTGATTTTCTCAATATTTAGATTTTTTTGCACCCTCAGATTCCAGATTTTCTAATAGTTGTATCTCAGCCAAATATTGTCCTATCATAACAAACCATACATCAATGGAAATATTATTTATTCAGCTTCCAGATGATGCATAAATCTCAATTTCAAAAAATTGACCGCTATGACTGGTTTTGTGCTCCAGGGTCACATTTATGTTCCCATGAAACACATGACAGGATCACAAAGAGATTCTGCCCAGAGGAAAATGTTATTGCTCTTAAGTTCCTTTCATTGCTCAGGACGAAACATTTTTTAATGAATTAATGAAATCAATAAATAATATTAAAATTTAAAATTCAAAGAAATGTTTATAAATAAATATATATATAAACAAATGATAACATTAATTATTAAATACATTTTATCTATATCTTTATTATCATAATTAGTGATTAAAAATGTATTAGTATTTTTTGTATTAATTATATTAAAAATGTAACATTTTGGTAAAATTTTAGTGCTTTCTGTGAATTGAACAAAAAAATCTATAAAAGAGCTATAAAATAAACATGTATAAAGGCTCGGATCATTTTGATCAGAAATGTTTGAGGTCATACTGATAGATTTTTGATGTAATTTTTTAATATTTGATGCGAGTTGAAATCACCATGAGCACTATCTAGTGTTGATGACTGACTCAAACACCATTAAACAGAAAGACTGAGGGAAATCATTAGTGTCTTGTCTGCATTGTGTGAAAATCTCAGTAGCTGGCTGAAGAAACACCAAGATCTTCAGCATGATTGTTTCTCGATTACACTTGTCTGAATAAACACCCAGCGGGCGTCTGAACACACGTTTGTGTTGGGTTTGTTTCTCCTCTGAGGTTTCTGATTAAAACAGATGTTATCTGAGGAGAAGTTTCCCTCCAGAGACGCTTCCTAATGGATTTCATTGAACGACGGATCGCTGAAATCTTTATCGGCCTAATCAAAGTCAAGTTCATTAAGCGACGGTGCTCCATCAATTAGTGCAAGATTGCCAAACAGATAAACAAGGCAATTAAACTTTAATTATTTGATATTGGTTTTGTGCAAACAAAGTGCAGATCATGTTTCCTCTTCTGAGCTGTTTTCTGTGTCATGTGTGAAATAATATCATCCACTTACATTTGAAATAAAACCCATTTAATCAGGCTGATGTTTAACTCTAATAGAATTTCTCTTTGTACAGAAATAAAGAGTGTTGATTTGTTGAATGCTCTTGAGCAAAATGAATCAGAATGTGTTTCTGTATGACTTCATTACAGCGATGCTCATTTTAAAACATTTCATTTTCACAAATATGACAAACACCAAATGCCAGAAAGATAAAAACATGCAGACATGCAGGTTTGTAACGACATGAGGGCGAGTAAACGATGCATGATTTACATATTTGCCTGCAATAACAGCAGGAAAATAATATGAGAGAAAGAAGAGACCTGTAGAGCTCACGGACAGAGCGGATCAAAGACGGTTGCCATGACAACAGGGCATTCGGGCACTAAGGGTCGAAGGTCAAAGTTCAGCACAAAAACCCTTCAGTTGTGCGAGTGTGAAGTTCATATTAAGACACAAAGAAACAAGCAGATTCACCTACAACTCAACTATATCAACCATGACTTTATAGTAAGTTAATCCCTTTTATTTATTTTTTTATTAGTTTTTTTATTATTATTTTCCCACAGCTGATTTAAATTTTTGGAGGAAATCAAATTTTTTATTTATTTTTGGATAAAATTAAATTAAATTTCCTTTTAAAACATGTTTTTTTGAGGGAGAGGTTAAAGGACAAATTTATATTGAAAAAAAACCTGTAAAATTATTTATTTTATTAACTCTGATTTTAAATTATTTGAGAAAATTAAATGTCAATGTTTTAAATAAATAAATTAAATAAATAAATAAATTATATGAAAGAAAAAGGGTATAAAATTAAGTACATTTTATAGATATTTAAATGTTTCATAAGTAAAAATTGAATTAATTTAAAAAAAATAAAATGCCATAAAATAATAATGACAAACAAAGCTAACAAAAAAAAGAAATATATATATATATATATATATATATATATATATATATATATATATATATATATATATATATATATGACAAGTGATTAAAAATAGTAGAGGAAATTAAATGGCAAAATTTATTAATAAAACATTACATTATTAATAAATAATAAATACATTACATTAATAAAATAAATAAATGCATACATGCATAAATCAATGGATTTATGCACAAAAAATAATTAATAAAAATGTATTAATACATTTTAATATTTATTTTTGAACATTTCAAATAAGTGCCTCAGCCAATGCCATGCAGTTCACATCCTTTTACTAACACAATCTGAAAAATGATTTCTTTTATGAAACCTGATTTAGAAAATGTAAGAAAATTAAATGTTTTAAATAAATAAAGTGCTATTAATATTAACAAAAGAAAATAGAGATTATTGGAGAAGTCAAACACCATGAAACACAAAGTGATTATGTTGGGAATGAGCTGAAGCTCTTAATGAACGCGTCTGAAGCTCATCAGCCTCCTCGTATGACTTTAACACTCACTAATCGTCGTCTCCAATGAGCCGCTCAAAACATAAATTGGTCATTTTTTCCTCATCATCATTTCCGTTCCTCTCATGGTGCTTCAAGTGAACCTGAGGAGATACAGCAGAGCCGCGAAACACAAGCGGTTAATTAATTTACGGCCTGAAATGAGTCTCATGCATAATTAATGCAGCTTTGTTAAAATGAACAAAGTGAAGTCATGGGTATCACCGTCATAAATGATGGAGGATGGTGTTTCTGGAGGGGAATGATCTGGGCGTCTGCGGATGATCTGGAGTTTCTTCACTGAAAGATACAGATTCATAAAGACTGAACCTTTTAATTCAACTTCAACATGTGAGAAAAAGTGAACTTCAGCTCTAGAGTGAGGCCACCAAACTAGAAAGAGTTTGACTACTGTTTAACATATGTGACCTGTGCTGGCAAAATGAGTCACAATGAGCAAATTTTAAAAATGTATTTTTATTTTCACATTCTTCTCATTTTTTGTCTGTAGCTCAAAATCCAACTCATTTTGCCAGCATGGGTCACATATTTTGCTCAAGACACGCCCACCATCTGATTGACATGTAAAGTGACCAACCACTGTCCACTTGGCATTTAGGGGCGGGGTTTATCTGAAATAGTTTTTAGAACCATAATAGACCATCATGAACAAAACAAATGCAACCGACTGTACAACATACATCAAAAAATAATGCTACTGTTTAAAAGTTAGATTTTTTTTAAAGAACTAGATATTTTTATTCATCAAGGATGCATTAATTTGATCAAAAGTGACATTTGAATGAATGAATGATGCATTTATATAGCGCTTTATTGTGTATTGCTGTACACCCAAAGCGCTTTACAATCATATGAGGGGGTCTCTTCTCAACCACCACCAGTGTGCAGCATCCACTTGGATGATGCGACGGCAGCCACAGGACAACGGCGCCAGTGCGCTCACCACACACCAGCTACAGGTGGAGAGGAGAGAGAGACAGAGCCAATCAAGTGGATGGGGATTATTAGGAGGCCATGATAGACAAGGACCAGTGGAGGGAATTCTCTTTACGAGAAGTGCCATGGGATTTTTAGTGACCACAGAGAGTCAGGACCTCGGTTTAACATCTCATCAGAAAGACGGTGCTTTTTTACAGTATAGTGTCCCCGTCACTATACTGGGGCATTAGGACCCACACATACCACAGGGTGAGCACCCCCTGCTGGCCTCACTAACACCTCTTCCAACAGCAACCTAGTTTTCCAGGAGGTCTCCCATCCAGGTACTGACCAGGCTCAACCCTGCTTAGCTTCAGTGGGTGACCAGTCTTGGGCTGCAGGGTGATATGGCTGTGGCCCATTTATAATGTCACAATAGATTTCTATTTCAAATAAATGCTGTTCTTTTGAACTTTCTATTCATCTGTGAATCCTGAAAAATAAAATGTATCACAGTTTCCACAAAAATATTGTGCAGCACAACTGTTTTCAACATTGATAATAATCAGAAATGTTTCTTGAGCAGCAAATCAGCATATTATAATATTTCTGAAGATCATGTGACACTGAAGACTGGAGTAATGATGCTGAAAATACAGCTTTGATCACAGAAATAAATTACATTTTAACAGATATTCACATAGAAAACAGCTATTTTAAATTGTAAAAATATTTCACATTTTTACTGTATTTTTGATCAAATAAATGCAGCTTTGATGAGCAGAAGAGACTTTTCAAATACGTCTTTGAACGCCAAACAGTTCTGCTCAAGAATAACTATAGTTTACTTGCTAATAAGTGTTTTAAAACTCTTAATATCTGCCAGAGATCTGAATCTCACTGCAGAAACCCATTCATAAACACAACTTTGTTTCCAGGCAGAAGTGTAAAGTTGTGTAAATCCAGCCAATCAGATTCGAGCTTGACTAATCAAGAAAGTTTCCATTCAGCTGTTCAAAAAGCATCAGATGGACTAATTGTTCCCTGAGATAAGCTCTTTCTCACTAAACCCCATCATCATCATCATCATCATCATCATCAGCAGGGCTCAGTGGATTGTGGGAGTTTGATCGGTCTGATCGAGCTCAGAGTCCATGATAAGACTAACAAATTCATTAGGCTGCTTGTCGATACACAAACAGACACTCAGAGAGACATCGATCACAGACTGACATCATGCTGATGTTTGAGACGAGCATCATGGGAAACACATCACGACAAAACAACAGACTCACTTCACTTCATTCATTCGTGTTTCTGGTCTTTGATGTTATTAGAAAGAAAAGATCTTTCATCTAAATGTACTCGCTCCATCTCTGAAATGATTTGCTTTTCAGCTGATGCCACTGTAAAAATAACCATGTTTGCTTGTTTTAGACTAGTTAACAGTCATTTAATGCTAGTTAAATAGCTTATTGCCAGTGTTATTGTAGACGTTTTTATTAATATCTTGAATTTTATTTTTATATTTTCAGTTTTCATTTTAATTTTAGTTAAAGTTTTAGTAATTTTGCTGGGTTGTTTTGTCATTTTTAGTAGTTTTTTTCCAAATATATTAATATAGTTTTTATTAATGTTTCTTTCAGTTTTCAGTTGTGAAGTAGATCCATGTTTCTAGGTGCTTTAGAGCAACAAGCAGAATCTCATCCAGCGACAGAGAAACTCTATTTAAGAGCTCAGCGACGGCTAGAAACAACTAATTAACTCCTGCAGCACCTCTTCATTTAACGGAGTAAATATAGAGACGAACGTGATTGTTTTCTTGATTGCACTTTTTTTTTCAGCACAAAATGACCTGAAAAAAATAAACAAAATCAAACAAAGAGCTGAAGATCTTACAAATGAATTCAGATATATTTATTTATTTATTTTATGTTATTTTTTTTTCATAATACTTTTCACAGCTGATTAACAATTTTGGAAGGAATCTGATGAAATTCCAATGAAATGATGAAATACCTTTAAAAAATAATAAGTTAAAAGATCAAAGTATAAAAAAAGTATTTTAGGAAATCTGAAAAAAATTGAAAAAAAAAACATCAATATTTTACATACATGCATAAATCAAGTTAAGGGATAAAATAAGTGAAATTATATATTTTATATAATAATTATGAAATGTTTAAAATAAGTGCCTCAGTTGTTAAAGTCAACATGCCATGCTGTTCATATCCCATTTAACATAATCTGAAAAAGAGTATATTTAATGGAAATAAAACAGGGCAGAACTTTATTTTATCCTTTTATTGAAATTGTTCAGATTTTTCTGATGGTGAAAGTGCCTCAAAACTAAGTTGATTGATAAATAAAAAAGATTGATGACGTCAACTGAGAAGAAAAGTTTTATACTGTATACCGGCACGTTTTTACATTTGTTGAAAGATTATGAAAACAAACGTCTATTTCTTTAGAGTAACAGCACAATCTATAAATAAATCATTCACAATATGACCAGAAGCATGAAATAAAGTAGAGAACCAAAGCACATCTGCTGTTGATTTCTACAGAATAAAAAGCCACACAGATCTGAAAAGACATGAAGGTGAGAAAATAAAGTAAAGCATTGATTTCCAAGTGAATTATTGCTTTCACAAGCCTACATTTCTTCTCGTCTCACCCTCAAATCTAGAGAATCCTTCAGTCTTCTCCTCCGGATCTAACATTCATCTGCTGGGATATCAATAAATATCAATGAGCGGCTGTCATGAACAAAGCCCTTCACTAAATGCTCTGACATTTCTCAAGGATGAGTTCCTCTGGTGTTTCTTACAAGACAATAGAGGTGTTTCTGTCGATACTGTGACGCATCCAAACACAGACCAACATCCAGAGATACAGCACATACATCAATAATGTGACCATGTTTTCTGTACAAAACTGGACTGGTTCATGCACACAGACTGAGATCTTTCTTCAACACCGAACTTATTTATGAACGAGGGCCTGAAAAAATCAGTCTCTTTAGATCACAAACTTTCAGTTTTTAAAGGTAAGGATGCATCCCTCCCATGGAAATGAGTACAGAATTAGTCCTTTTATAGCCTAGCAATGGTATATCACTATATATCATGCAGTTTTTCTCTTGGAAGTCTGACTGATCAGTGAAAAAAGTTAGTATTATGAAAAAAAAAAGTGAAGCTAATATTACAAATGTTCAGTGTTTTAATTCTGGATTAGACACTTTCAAATGCACTGCAAAACAGACAAGAAATACACTCAACATTAATCCATTTTAAACAAGAACTTGAAAAAATATTAGATTAAAATCTTGAGGTAATGCCAAAACTGATATAAAAATAAAAATTTTTTTTTATTTCTGTTTTTAGTAATTTTAGTGCTTCAATAGAAATATAAAAATATATATATTTTTTATATTTTAAAAAATATATTTTAGGAAATCTAATATTTTTTGGTTTAAATTACATGCCCATGTTATAACTACTGTAAATGAAAAAAGAACTTTGAATTAGAAAACTTCAGCATTGTTATGGAAAATGAGATATGATTTAAAATGTTTGATATAAATATCTATTTTTTTTTCCCAGGACAATTCATTGAAATAAAAGTACTTAAAATAAGTAAAATTGCTTATATTAGCAAAATTAAATATTTTTGAAGAATAAAATAATACTGCTCTATTTTAAAGGTTGAATGTATTTCTAGTTGAAACAGTTGGGTTTCAGTGTTTCATAAAGACAGAAATGCCTAGAAAATATGTATGGAAAATACAAAGCACTCTTTAAAATGTTATATATATTAATATCTGATGCATCTTTCCATTTCTCTTTGATTTTCAATTGAATTGTTACATCAAAGCCTCAGGGTCTTGTTTTGTGATTTGATGTTCTCTATGAAACTCTCAGATAAATAATCCCATCAAACACACTGATGATAATAATAATGCCACGCATTTGTAAACATGTTAGTCAGCATTTGTTGCTGGAAAAACAACATTGGTTACAAATTAACTGATAATTCAAACTCATAGTGATTTACATGAAAGTAATTTATGTTTATGAATGAAGCGTTTTGGGGGGGAACAACCGAACTACACACAGAGAAGATGTTGATGTGAAATTTCTGAACTTTCTATTCATCTGTGAATCCTGAAAAATTAAATGTATCACAGTTTCCACAAAAATATTGTGCAGCACAACTGTTTTCAACATTGATAATAATCAGAAATGTTTCTTGAGCAGCAAATCAGCATATTAGAATGATTTCTGAAGATCATGTGACACTGAAGACTGGAGTAATGATGCTGGAAATACAGCTTTGATCACAGAAATAAATTACATTTTAACAGATATTCTCATAGATAACACTCATTTTGAATTGTAAAAATATTTCACATTTTTACTGTGCTTTTAATCAATTTAATGCAGCGTTAGTGAGAAGAAGAGACTAAAAACTTTTTCTTACTAAACTCATGGCAGATTTGGTCTCCAGCGTCACTGACATTTATGTTTCTGCTTCTGAAAGAAAAATGCAACCAAATATTATATGCTTATGCCATAATAAAGGAAAACTACATGATGAAACCTCCCAAACTCAGGTCATGCGGATTTATTTATGAGCTTATTATTTATGGATATTGTGTAAGAGAAGCCTCTCAAAACACATTCATGCCTTCGAGAAACTTTGTTGAAGTTCAGAAAGTCAAGGAGTGTGTGTGATTTATACAGTCTGAGGAGCTCATGATCGTCCTGCTCTTATGCATCTGCATTATTTATGCATACAGTCACAACACATGCGGTTTATGGAGAACATGACTTGTACTTTTCTGCTGTAAGTTGTGAAGGGCTTGATTTCCCAGGAGAGCCGTTTGGTCTCTGCTCCTGCGTTTGCTCGTTGAGGAAAAGGCTCGGGGAGAAATGGTTATCTGCCTCCATAAAACGAGCATATTGTTATTTTCTCTTGAAGGCTATTAAAATAGATGCTGTTTCAAAAGCATAACTACAGTGCAGTGATTGACTACCGTGTATTTAAAGCAGCGCTTTGCTCGTAAAAATCATTTTAGCTGCTGTTTCACAGCAGGAATAATATTTGGCCTTTGACTGGTTTTCTAAAAGTGTAAATCCAGGCTGATTAAAGGCTAAGTGAACGTCTCTGATCACTTTAACCTAAGGTGTCACACTCCAAAAAAAAAAAAATATTGAGATAAAAAAAATACATTTTGAAATAAAGTGAAAAAGACTAAAAAGTCATCAGTACGACATTAAAAATGTTGACATTAAAACCATAATTATAAGATAAAACTATATTATAATATCTAACTCATAATTATGAGAAAAAAGACAATTATCATATTAAGTCATGCTTATGAGATAAAGTCTAAATTATGACATCAATTTATGAAAAAAATCATACTTCAGTAAATCAGAATATTAGAATTATGAGAATTCGAATTATGAAATAAAGTCAAAATGATAACACTAAAATGTCATAATTAAGAGATAACTTGAAATTATGACAAAACATAAGTATTGCACATATTAAGTCATAATTATGAGATAAAAAGTCAAAAGTAAAAAAAAAGCTTTTTAGCTGATGATTTAGACATTTAGTTTTGACTTAATTATTTTTACGATAAAAAAAATTTGTATGATAAAAAGTTACAATTATGACATGTTAATTATGATTATGAGATAAAACGTCTAAATTATAACATAAAAAGTTGAAATGCAACAAAACTGAGGTTTTATCTCATAATTATCTCATTCAAATTTGACTTCTCATAATTAGACTTAGTATGTTACAATTTTGACTTTAGTCTCATAATTCATAATTTTCATTTAATAATTATGACACAAACTCATAAGTGTGACACACTAAGTCATAACTATGAGATACAAAGTAGAAATTATGACACCTGAGACATAATTATGAGATAACTATTACATAAAATGTATTACATAAAGTTTAATTACATAAAAATAATTTTGACACTTCAATTTTATGACATAAAATTATGTCATAAGTCATAATTAGGAGATAAAAAGTCAAACTTATTACAAAAAAAGTATGGCAAAAATTCAAAAGTAAGGACAATTGTCATAAGACAATTATGAGATAAAAAGTCAAAATAATCTACAACAAAAATTGACTTTAAAAAAATATATATTTTTTCTAATAATTATTATGACTTGTAATTATGACTGTAATAATATATGGTCATAAGTATAATTATGAGATAAAATTTATTAAATAAAGTCTAAATCATTACATAAAAAAACATCATTTTGACATTTAAAATTACATTTATGGCATAAAAAAATCAATTGACATACTACGGTGTAATTATGAGATAAAAGTTTCTTGAACATAATTTAAGCTATATTAAAATATTAATTAAGCCTATTTTTTACATAAATAAATTGAAGACATTTTTATGTTTTTAGGATCTGCAGACGTCCTGAGTCGGCTCATATGGCAAGCCGTTTTGACTTTTATTCCTTCACAGGATATGAATTCTTGATTTCAACAATTCAATTTTCACTAGTTAAAATGCTAATTCTTGATATCACAAATTAAACTCCAACTAGTAAAAACTATAATTGTTGATATCTGTAATTGTATTTTCACTAGTTAAATGCCACCATAGGCTGCCGTTCAAACTCAATTGTTGATATCAATAATTAATTTCTTACTAGTTGGAATTACAATTTCACATATCAGAAATACAGTTCTTACTAGTAAAAACCTTTTTTGAATTGTTGATATCAAGAATTAACATTGCTACTAGTAAAAATTGAATTGTTGATGTCAAGAATTAACATTGCTACTAGTAAAAATTGAATTGTTGATATCAAGAATTAACATTGCTACTAGTAAAAATTGAATTGTTGATATCAAGAATTAACATTGCTACTAGTAAAAATTGAATTGTTGATGTCAAGAATTCATATCCTGAGAATGAATAAAAGCTAAAACGGCTTGCCATATGGCTCACTGTATCTTCAGAAGTGTTTGTCTCTTCTATCAGAGTGAAGTCATGGACCTGCTCTCAGATACACTCACACTCTTCTTCACTCCACGTGTTAATAATGCACAGAGTCATCATCTCAAAGACCCTTCAGAGACTCACTGTTACTGACGATCGTGCTCAGCTGATGTCAAACACACAGCAGAAAACCAATCAAAAGAGGTGTTAGGATGGAAGTAAATTAGTCTAATTAGTTCATTAGTACAACAGGTGTGTGATCATCGGGCGGTTCGGTTGAGCTTCTCTGAGTTTAAATTCTACACAAGTATGAGACATACATTCTTCTATAGCTACACAAACTCAATATCAATTCATGACGCACACATGCACTCCATTCTCCACAAGACTCGGGCATTAACTTAAAAAAAACAACAGCGAAAACAACAACAGTTTTCATTTGTTAGTTTTTTTTATTCTGTTGTTTTTTTTAAATTAGATTTGTTATAATGTCCAAATTAACAAAAAAGGGGGGGGGGGATACATCTGAAATGCAACTGAAAAACAATGTATAACTTTAAATAAATGAATTCATAGATAATTTTTGATGTAAAACAATGAATGAATAAATAAGAAAATTAGAGAGACTTAATTTGATCCTTTAGGAATGAACTGGATGATCTGAAGTAAATTAATTATTAAAAAAAAAAAAAAAAATAAAAATAAATTAAATAAAATTTTGGGATCTTGGAAAAATTAGGGAGACTTGATTCTTTTATTCATGAGGAATAAATTAGATGATTTGACGTAAACAATAAAATAAAAAATATAATAAAATAAAATAAATAAAATTTTAGGAAGACTTGATTTTATCCGAATGAACTGGATGATTTGAAGTAAATAAATAATATATAAAACATAAAATAATATCATTTACTGTAAAATTAGATAATATATCATATTATATAAAACAAATATATAAATATAAAATAAATATTACAAATATTTAATATTTATATAAAATTGTATCATAAATATTTAAATTTTTGAACAACCCTGTGCAGCATAGATGATGTCATCATAAAAATAAAGTTGCTTGGAAATATTGTTCTTTTTCTTTTTTTAAACATGCACTGATGAATCATTCAAAATAAGAGCAGAAGCACTAATTAAGAAAGTAAATTTCTTTATAAGCGAGCACCAGCAGATGTTTGTGTGCAGTGCTGTTCAGTTGTGTGTTTGTAACCTGCAGAACATCTTAAACATGTTACATAAGCCACACATCTGCGTTATATAACCCATATGAATAATAACACAGCGAGGTGAGGGGGTACAGAAAATGCAAATAATGTCTGCAGTGACGCTGCTGGAGTCTGAATGTAAAGCTGCTTCTGTGACTGCGGCTAAACACAAATACAGATCAAATGATGGAGAAAATATCATATAGGTTTTATGGTACGAGAGGGTAAAAATATATTACAATATTGGTAAACACTTTTCCATTGTCATAATTTTCATGTCATAATTTATCAGGATTTTGTCATAATTGTGACTTGTAATCTCATAAATATGACTTTGTCATACTAAGTCAAATTTATTACATAAAATCAAAATTATAACATTGAAAAAATCCTTTTGACAAGTCAATATTGCGTCAAGTCAATTGACATCTACATTATAATTATGAGACGAAAAAGTAAATTATTACATGAATTGAAATTATGGCAAAAATGTAGTCATAATTGACATTTTCTGAGATTTATTAATCTATGTTAATGGTTTAGAAATATACACTTTAAACATTAATTATTATAAAATATATTAATTTTAAAAATGAGAAATGTATTGACTGTTTATTAGTTCACAGTGCATTAATGTCAACTGATACAACGTTTGATTTGAATAAGTATTAGTAAATGTCAAAATTAACATTAATAAATAATATAGATGTCAATGTTTGCTTGTTTATTTATATTGTTAACAAATCCTGTAAAGTGTAAAATGTATATTAAACTATCAATGATTTATTTGCAGATCTACAAGAAAAAAAAATGTAAATTCTGTTTTTTTTTCAAAGGAAATTTAAATAAGTATTAGTAAATGTTGAGGTAATAAATGTGTTGCGTTAAAGAAGCTTCAGTGTCTGTCATGCATGTATTATTTCTGCTGATGACATACGTCCTCGACACTGAGAGCTTTCCTCGTTTCATAACTCATAACTCAAATGGCACATTGATGTTTCTGCAGAAGCTTGCGTTTGTGTCTGTAAACATTCATCACTGATGTACAGTGTGTGGGAGGAACATTCACACATATTATGAGCAACTCAAACTACAAGAACAAATAACACTCATGAGATCCACGTGTGACGATATAAACACTCGGTCTCCTTCTCATCAGTCTAGAAGGTTCATCAGATCAGAAACTCTCACCCATAACTCTCCACACAGACATAGATGACCCTGGAGCACAAAACCAGTCATAAGGGTCCATTTTTTTAAATTGAGATCTATACACCTAATAAATAATCTTTCCATTGATGTATGGTTTGTTATGATTGGACAATATTTGAAAATCTGGAATCTGAGGGTGCAAAAAAATCTAAATATTGAGAAAATCACCTTTAAAGTTGTTCAAATGAAGTTCTTAGCAATGCATATTACTAATCAAAAATTAAGGTTTAATATATTCAAGGTAGGAAATTTACTAAATATCTTCATGGAACATGATCTTTACTTAATATGTGACCCTGGAGCACAAAAGCAGTCTTAAGTCGCTGGGGTATATTTGTAGCAATAGCCAAAAATACAGTGTATGGATCAAAATGATTGATTTTTCTTTCATCAAATCATTAGGATATTAAGTAAAGATCATATGCTATTATATGCTATTAAATAAAATGCTATTATTATTGTTATTATTATTAATTTATTTACTAATGTTATGTATAAATGTAATTATAAAAAGTTACACACACACACACATACAGTATATAGTAATATATTTATCACTTTATTAATTATTTATATTTACTTTTATAATAAGTATTAATTATAATTAATTAAAACACTTTTATATACCTATTCTTAACTGTTGTAATTCATTTTAAATCAAATTTGTAAATCTTTTTAAAAATGTTTAAATTCCTTGTTTTTACTGGTGATTATTTTTATGATCACTTTGAATTACCATTTTGTATGAAATGTGCTATATAAAATTATTAAAACATATTTTACATTTTAATTTACAAATTTACTTTGACACATTATAATATTTTTAAAATATTTTTTATATTTATATTTTAAATTATTTACTTTACTTTTACTTTTTTTATTGCTTTTATTGTATATGGGACCTAGGACCTTTATTGATTAGGACCTTTATTGATATGAAATAATATGTATAAAGTTCAAATGCAATATATATCTGTATGCAATACCATATATTTTTCTCACCAACTGAAATTACTATTATTATAATCACAAAATGTATCTGAAAGCACTGTTTGGAAAGATGCTGAGAGTCGACGTCATGAAGCACAGTTTGTAGTCAGTCATGAAGATCTTCTATAGCTCAGTGTGGTCAAACCGTCCTTTTGTCCTCAAGCTTTACGACTGTTTTTATCACCGTTTTTTAATGACTTACATTACAGCATCTGTTAATATAAAGATCATGCATGCAAAATTTCATGCGAAAGGTGTGTGCATTTCATAGCTGGTTATTAAGATTTGATGTGGAAATATAAAACAGCTTCCCTGTCACCGGACCAAAGGCCCAGACTATGAATATTCACGCTTTCCCAGCTTTATTAATGAGGAAGACGAACGCCTGACCTTTATCATCTGACAAGCTCATGATGGAAAGATCAATTCTGTGTTTTAATGTCATTCAGCAGCAGAAACATACACGCAGGTATTATTTACTTACAGAAATCAGGACATAAAGCTGGAGGGAAACACTCCTGCTGTTCAGCATTAGAGAACTAGTTAATGTTCCTGTGGCTTTCTGACGCTCTTCTAAAGCATTAACAGGTCATTCAAAAGCAATTACCTTTTTCATCTGAACTTTAGAATGAAATGTCAGGATTGTACATTAAGCTAATGCATGCATACTGCTGCCGTCATTATAATCCAATCCCTGCTCTTGATGGGAAAATATGAGTCAGAAACTTTAACCAGTTTGACCTGTGACACTCAAAGCTGCTCATATGAGACCACTATATATATATATAGTGTTCTGGAAGAAACAAGGGATAAATAATGACCTGTTGATCAGCGGCACAGGCTGCATGTGAAGGCTGGATCTGATCTGAATGTCCAGACATGGCAGAGGTCATCATATATATATTGATTGTAGTCGAGCATGGCCTGGTTTGCACCTTTAAATAAAAAGCATAAGTCAATTTCCTCAGCGATGCAGCAGCGACATGAAAGTTTAATGCTGCAAACGTCCGGCACAAATACTGCTGTGCAATCTTGTGAAAATTGAATGCCAATCTCCTCCTGACAATCCAGACACAATGTGACTTTAGCCATTCAGCTTTCTGCTCACCTTCCTCACGTCCTTGAGTTTCCTTCTGCAGCAGAAAGACTCAGCCTTGTCCTTCATTCATTCATTCATTCATTCATTCAGATCAATGACACTGCAGGTGTTTGACAGAAGATGCCGCTGATACAGAAAAAATGCCATCAGAAACCACAAAAACCAATTAGTGACAAAAAAGTTATTTCATATTAAATTATATATTAAATTAGATTCATATATTTCACATATTATATATATATATATATATATGTTTGTGTGTGTGTGTGTGTGTATATATATATTTTTTTTTTTTCTTAAACATGAATAGATTATTTTAATGACATTAAGCACCCTCACTTTGTTTGGGCCCACCTAATTCCCTTAACTGCAATGTGAAAAAAATTAAAAATGATAAACTATTTTCATTGTTAAATAATACTGCCTAATAAAATTGAAGTATTACTAAATGAAGTGTATATATAATAAATATATAATTATTTTTTTTTAAGAAGATTTAAGAAGTGTTTCAATATTGCATCAACTACTGATGAACACATTCATTTTTATTTGAGTTATCACTATAGGTTATTTAACCATGTATTTCTATCTCTTTAAAAGGCTTTTGTCTTTCAAACATATTAAAATGCACAAATTCATGAATGAACAAATTCAGTTTTTTTCTCATCTGATCCTCTTTCACCTAATATATTTACTTGAAGGACTCCATAGATTTTAGAATGAATATTTTAATAATTAACTATCACATTTGCATTTTCATGGTTCTCTGACGTTGGTTATGGTCACATGACATGCGGGTAAACAAATAAAATATAAAAAAAATTTAGTACGTTTTTTTTTTTATTGATTTATTTTATAATGACTTATTTCAATTTAACATGTTTATTTTCATTAAACTCATAAACCCCCTTCAGTTCCTTCACAAACCCCAGTTTGGGGGTAATATAATGTTTAATGCAATTCCTGTTAATAACAATGAATATATATTTTCTTACTCTACTCTTTGTATTTTTATCAATATGGTATAAGATTATCCTACATAAATCAATGTGATAAACGAGTTAGGTCAAAAGTAATCTAATCTAAAAGTAGTCTGATTTAACCTAAAATGTGTAATGTAATAGATTACGTTACTAACTACATTTTTTGTCATGTAATTTGGAATCAGTAATGGATTACGATTTGTGAGTAATCTACCCAGCTCTGTAAACCTCAAACCCTTCATGTGCCACGTTCCTGTCCTGTGAACAGACAGAAGAATAACTGTATCTGTGATGAAGAGCCATGCATCTGTCCGGTCTGCACTCACACACTCCATAGATCATCATGAGGAAATCACGAGTCCCTGTAAATCAGCCCATAAACACGTCTGATCTCGTCCCAATCATCTCCTCCGTCCTCTCAAGGTCACAAACTCCTCCTTCATTACAGTCTGTGTGTGCCGAGCCACTGATAACAACACAACGTGACAGAGTTTAGAGCAAGAAGTGTGACACTGAGAGATCACAGATAGGAGTGATTTGCTGAGGAGATTCCAGTGATGTTGACCTGTGCAACACTCAGCACTTGGTTCCTGTGCAGTTGCTGTTCTGTGTTTAGCATGTGTCTATGCCATCGCTGTAGTAGTCTAGGTGGATGTTTTGGCACTGCTATGTGTTCTGGGTGGTTGCTAGTGTTTTAGTGCACCAGTACTGTGGTGGTCGATCAATGTATTGGTTTCACCGATTAATCGGTACCGATAGTTGATTGCTGGAACTATCTACAAAAAAAATGCAGATAGTTTTCCGGGTTGCGTTCAGCTGATAAGGTCCGCTGTCATTATACACTCATGTTGTTTGTTTTAAATGCGGCCGACAGAAAATCCTACAGTGCCAAAAAAGCCCCATTCACATAGTTTTCCATTAAATTACATTATATTTGTCCCAAATCATTGTTTACATAATGACTTCACCCAAGGATGTAAAATGGTGTATTGTGCATTTTACAGAGAAACATTTGTCTTTCTAATAAAGTATGCTTCATTTAGAGAGCTATAGATCATGCTTTCTCTTTCCATTTGCCCTGTTTTTTTAACGCCGAACTTCAAAGTCATCTGTGCCACTTTATTCATTCTTGAAGTTTTGCCTGCTTGGTGATTGAATAAACTGTTTTAGACCGCCGCTCGAGTTGAACGCAACGCGTCCGGTGTGTGTAACCAGCAAATTGTCTTATAGACGAAGCGCTGCACTTTTTGACTGCCATGTTTTTTTTCTTCTTGATTTGATAATCATCAAGTCTTCTAAAATAGAAGCAAATGAAGTGTTAGAGTATACGGATATGGATTAGAGTATATGGATTATTTTCTTATAATTGCATAAGAACTTAAATAGTAGTTTTTGGTCGTAATAGTAGAACATCATTTATATAGCTACTTTTGTATATTAGGCAGCTTGAAATGCAGAACTGAAATAAACCATCAAATCAAAAACAAAATATAAAACTTGCAAATATGCATAAGTGACCTCTTTTGCATCACTCAAATCATTGTTTTTTAATTAACTTTTAGTAAGACTAATTAAATCAGCGTGCTAACTTGACTAGCTATATATAGTAGCTTATATCACCAATGCCTGCGGAAAGCACAATAAAGTTTGTTTACAAATAATACAAATTTAAATGGGTTTTTCAAGTCCTTTTTACTAAATATTTGTGTGAATTATATTTTGAAGTGATATTCTGATATAAATAGGTTATTTTATGAATTAATAATAATAATAATACATTTTAAATATTTATTTTAAATAAATATTTTTTATAAATATTTTTATAAATAAATTGTGTTATATAAATATATACATTTTATATAAAATATAAATATTACTAATGCATTTTTACATTTTAAAGTTTCTTCTGTTAACATTAGTTAATAAATTATAAATTAACTTTAATGATCAAAATAATAATTTATATTAAAAAAAAATATATTAATTTATATTATTCATTTACAAAGTATGGTTCAGTACTATTTTAGTTTTTGTTCAGTATCATTTTAAAAACTATCGGTTGATTAATCGGTATCAGCCAGTGTGGTCCAACCTATCTATCAGTATCGGTAAAATCCACTATCGCTCGACCTCTAGTTAACATCACTAATACGCATAACACTAAGTAGGGTAAATCCAGTCATATGAGGACAGTCCTCAGTCTCTCACACACACACTTTCCGCACTATCCGGTCATTCTGGGTAATCTCAGTGGCTCGTGTGTGCTAATGGTGTCATCAGTCATGGAAGTCTTTCCGCTCACGTAGAGAGCCAGACGAGAAGGTTACATGGCTGTCTTAATTGTCTTAATGTGCCGGTGACTGACCTGCTATGATATAGAGTGGGTGAAGCGAGGTAAAGGCCGCAGCAATCTGCAGCCATTCGTCATGTTAGACACAGATGTGTCTCGTCACCCGCCGCCGGTTCCCCACAGAACACCCCGACAGGAGTGACGCTGATCCATCCTGATGGATGTTTGTTCCTCCATCACAGACGCAGGTCTTTCCAGTATGCAGCGAAGACACCGGTGTCCAAACATAAAGACAAAAAAAGGAGATTTGTGCACTTAAAAGAGCAGCACAACCAAACAATCACAATTCTGTCACTGTCATTCATTCCCTTTGTGAAACATAAAAGCAGACGTTTAGCAGAATGTTCATGCTGTTCTTTTATATAAAAGTCCTGTAGATGGAACAGTAAAGCATGCTGGCAGCATTGTAAAAGGTCATGGGTTCAATTCCCAGTGATGCATGAACCGATAACATATATGCATTGAATGCAATACAAGTCAGTTTGGATAAAAGACAAATACATGAATGTAAATATAAAATGCAATGAGAACAAATATTGTTAAGCACTTTAAAAATACCATAATAATCATCTGCAGTGAATGGGTGCCGTCAGAATAAGAGTCCAAACAGCTGATAAAAACATCACAATAATCCACAAGTAATCCACAGCACTCCAGTCCATCAGTTAACATCTGGAGAAGACCAAAGCTGAAACAAATCCAGCATTAAGATGTTTTTAACTTCAAACTGTTAATTAATATTCATCTAAAAATAAGAACATTAATAATAATTAATATTAATGGAAAAAATAATCACCCTCTGGTAAAGCATGTGTATATTAAATATTAATATTAAAATATGAATCAATTGACATTGCATTATTCCATTTCTTATTTAACATTTAATTAATATGTTGTAATATTAATTAAAATTAGCATTAATTGTTAATTAATAATACTATTAAATAATACTATCAATATTTTTTTATGTTATTAATCATTATTAATTATCTAATTAATATTACTATCAAAAATCACCCACTTGTAGTATCTTAATATTAACTATTAATGTTAAAATATTAATAAATTAACATTTAATAGTAAATATATTGTACTATTAATTAATATTATTTGTAAAAAAAAAATAATAATAAAAAAATAAAAAAAATAAAAAGAATAAAATCACCCACTGGTAAAACATTTGTAATATTAAACTATTAATGAATTATTATTAAACTATTCATATTTATGATTCAATTTCTAAAGATGTGCTAGACTAATTTTTGACCCAAACTCTCAACATCCCCATCCTGCGGCGCTCAGTCGTCATACATTAAACACAACCGATGTGTGTCTCATGTGTTCTTGTGTCTACAGCAGAATCTCAGTCCACTTCTGTTTCCTCTCACTCCTGCCAACAGTGGGAATAAACAAACAGCAGCAGCGTTCCAGTGTCTCAGCGTGAGAGAGAGAGAGAGAAAACACTGTTCAGACGGGTGTGTGAGTGAGTGAGTGAGAGAGAGAGAGAGAGAGAGAACACTGTTCAGACGGGTGTGTGAGTGAGTGAGTGAGAGAGAGAGAGAGAGAGAGAGAGAGAGAGAGAGAGAAAACACTGTTCAGACGGGTGTGTGAGTGTGTGAGTGAGAGAGAGAGAGAGAGAGAGAGAGAGAGAGAAAACACTGTTCAGACGGGTGTGTGAGTGTGTGAGTGAGTGAGTGAGAGAGAGAGAGAGAGAGAGAGAAAACACTGTTCAGACGGGTGTGTGAGTGTGTGAGAGAGAGAGAGAGAGAGAGAGAGAGAGAGAGAGAAAACACTGTTCAGACGGGTGTGTGAGTGTGTGAGAGAGAGAGAGAGAGAGAGAGAGAGAGAGAGAGAGAGAGAACACTGTTCAGACGGGTGTGTGAGTGTGTGAGAGAGAGAGAAACACTGTTCAGACAGGTGTGTGAGTGTGTGAGAGAGAGTGAGAGAGAGAGAGAGAGAGAGAGAGAGAAAACACTGTTCAGACGGGTGTGTGAGTGAGTGTGTGAGTGAGTGAGAGAGAGAGAGAGAGAGAGAAAACACTGTTCAGATGGGTCAGAGATCTGCTGCAGGTCTGTGTCTGTGTGTGTGTGTGTGTGTGTGTGTGTGTGTGTGTGTGTGTGTGTGTGTGTGTGTGTGTGTGTGAGAGAGAGAGAGAGAGAGAGAAAGAGAGAGAGAGAAAACACTGTTCAGACAGGTGTGTGAGTGTGTGAGAGAGAGAGAGAGAGAGAGAGAGAGAGAGAGAAAACACTGTTCAGACGGGTGTGTGAGTGAGTGTGTGAGTGATGACTGAGTGAGAGAGAGAGAGAGAGAGAGAGAGAGAGAGAGAGAGAGAGAGAGAGAGAGAGAGAGAGAACACTGTTCAGACGGGTGTGTGAGTGAGAGAGAGAGAGAGAGAGAGAGAGAGAGAGAAAACACTGTTCAGACGGGTGTGTGAGTGAGTGTGTGAGTGAGTGAGTGAGAGAGAGAGAGAGAGAGAGAGAACACTGTTCAGACGGGTGTGTGAGTGAGAGAGAGAGAGAGAGAGAGAGAGAAAACACTGTTCAGATGGGTCAGAGATCTGCTGCAGGTCTGTGTCTGTGTGTGTGTGTGTGTGTGTGTGTGAGAGAGAGAGAGAGAGAGAGAGAGAGAGAGAGAGAGAGAGAGAAAACACTGTTCAGACGGGTCAGAGATCTGCTGCAGGTCTGTGTGTGTGTGTGTGTGTGTGTGTGTGTGTGTGTGTGTGTGTGTGAGAGAGAGAGAGAGAGAGAGAGAGAGAGAGAGAGAGAGAGAGAGAGAGAGAGAGAGAGAGAGAGAAAACACTGTTCAGACGGGTCAGAGATCTGCTGCAGGTCTCTGTGTGTGTGTGTGTGTGTGTGTGTGTGTGTGTGTGTGAGAGAGAGAGAGAGAGAGAGAGAGAGAGAGAGAGAGAGAGAGAGAGAGAGAGAGAGAGAGAGAGAGAGAGAGAGAGAGAGAAAACACTGTTCAGGCGGGTCAGAGATCTGCTGCAGGTCTCTGTGTGTGTGTGTGTGTGTGTGTGTGTGATCTCTACCTCCCAGATAGCAGGAAACATCCTCAGAACATTTTCTCAAGGTTATGAGCAACCGTTCTATCACTAATGCTCCTTTAAAGTGATCTGGTCTTTCTTGAAACGTTAGAACAAGAACATCATTTATACAATGTTCATGGAACTTTTTTCTGAAACATTTCAGCTGAACGTTCATCTAATGTTTTTTTAAATGTCACTTCTTGTTTTAAAACATTGAGAGAACATTCAATAGTAACACTTCCATGATGTTTGTAGAATGATGTAATGGAATGTTCCCTTAACATTCATATAATGAACAATAAATGGAATTTATTGCAATGCATTCTGGGATTACCTTTCCATGAAAGACACTGTGCCTTTAATGCTTTAAATCATAAAAAAATACAATCAGCCACAAATGAATCACTAGTCATCGTACAGTAAGAGTAGTAAGAGTGCTATAGAATGAATGCCCAGATTATTTGATATTTTGAGAATCTGATCAGAAAACCATTGAGAAGCCAGAGACAGCTGAGATATTAAAGAGATGTGGGATTTTCTCTCACGTAATAAACCTGGAAAACCATTTTCTGCTTCTCTTCCGCTTCAAAGCTGAAGCTCAGTCGACTCGCTCTGAATTCATGTCAGGAATCTGTGCTTTTCTTCACTGTTTACAGCAGCAAAGCACAAGACTGAATCTCTCACAATCTAAAGCATGAGTTCCTGCAGTCGCTTGCTTTCTTCTTAAGGTCTCACTCGCTTTTCTTGCCTCTCAATTTGTGCTGCTCTCTCTCTCTCTCTCTCTCTAGAGAGAGAGTCATTATTCACAAACATGAATAATGTTTTAAACTAACTTTAAACATGAATATGCATGAGAAGTAATTTAAGGAAGCATTTAAGGGTTTAGTGTTCATAAATCAGCTCTGGTCAAGTTTAAAAATTATAACTTAATTATTATATTAAAGCAAATCATGAGCAGGATGTGGATAAAGAGCTAAAGCTCAGTGACAGATTGAATTTCTTACATGAAGATCATATTTTATCATCTTTTGTTCACATCTCTCTTTCATCATTGCTCTACTCCAGCACTAGCTGCTCTGGGAGGATAATAAGAGTGGAATCACACGCTGGTTATGTGATGGAGTGAAGGAGTAACACGGGCTGATGTGTGTGAGAGAGAGTCATGATGGGTATTTATATCTCTCTGTGAGGTCCTGACCGACTCTGAACCTCAGACTCTTCTGCATCAGTGAACCTGGAGCATCACAGACACTGTATAAACCCTGCATACTTATAGAAAACCCTGCATACTTAAAAAAAACTAGAAAACCCTGCATACTTATAGAAAACCCTGCATACTTATAGAAAACCCTGCATACTTAAAAAAACTAGAAAACCCTGCATACTTATAGAAAACCCTGCATACTTATAGAAAACCCTGCATACTTATAGAAAACACCCTGCATACTTATAGAAAACCCCCTGCATACTTATAGAAAACCCTGCATACTTATAGAAAACCCTGCATATTTATAGAAAACTCTGCATACTTATAGAAAACCCTGCATACTTAAAAAAACTAGAAAAAAACCCTGCATACTTATAGAAAACCCTGCATACTTATAGAAAACCTGCATACTTATAGAAAACCCTGCATACTTATAGAAAACCCTGCATACTTATAGAAAACCCTGCATACTTATAGAAACCCTGCATACTTATAGAAAACCCTGCATACTTATAGAAAACCCTGCATACTTATAGAAACCCTGCATACTTAAAAACTAGAAAAAAACCCTGCATACTTATAGAAAACCTTGCATACTTATAGAAAACCCTGCATACTTATAGAAACCCTGCATACTTAAAAACTAGAAAAAAACCCTGCATACTTATAGAAAACCCTGCATACTTATAGAAAACCCTGCATACTTATAGAAACCCTGCATACTTATAGAAAACCCTGCATACTTATAGAAACCCTGCATACTTAAAAACTAGAAAAAAACCCTGCATACTTATAGAAAACCTTGCATACTTATAGAAACCCTGCATACTTAAAAACTAGAAAAAAACCCTGCATACTTATAGAAAACCCTGCATACTTATAGAAACCCTGCATACTTAAAAACTAGAAAAAAACCCTGCATACTTATAGAAAACCCTGCATACTTATAGAAAACCCTGCATACTTATAGAAACCCTGCATACTTATAGAAACCCTGCATACTTATAGAAACCCTGCATACTTAAAAAAACTAGAAAACACGGCATACTTATAGAAAACACAGCATACTTATAGAAAACACGGCATACTTATAGAAAACACGGCATACTTATAGAAAACTGTGAAACTCGGCATACTTATAGATGCACAGTAATAACTCTGCATACTTATAGAAATCCTGCATACTTATAGATGCACAGTAATAACTCTGCATAGAAATAGACAGTGATTACATGTAATCTGTATTATGTAATCAGATCACTAGTACTTGTAATTAGATTATATTACACATTAAAGTGCTTGTAATCAGATTACTGTTACTTTATTATGGATTACATGATTACAAATTATTCACACATTGGCAGTATATTATTCATAATTCACTGATTCTCCCTCTTTTTTCTCTATTATTTTGATTTCTAATAAAACTCTACTGTGTGTCATATTGAATACAGTGAATATTCATAATATATAATGGTCATGTAAATGTCATGTGAATTAATTTGTGATCCATGCTTCTGAATTTGAGGGAAAAAGCACCTCTCAGTCAATTATATAAGACGTATAATTAAGCAAGTAAATATCTTTGGAGCAGTGTGATTTAAAGTTAATATTTCAATAATTTAACACCATATCCACATGTTCTCTGATGCAGGTTAATGGTCACATTGAAATGCAGGTAAACAAATAAAATGTTTCAAATGTAAACATTTAATTTGAATTTACATTTTTAATTATTAGCTTTTCATCAGCTCATAAACCCTCTACAGTTCTTCATTTACCCCAGTTTGGGAAACCCTAAAGTAATGTAATGTTTAATGCATTTCATGATATGGATAACAAAGAATGGAATATATTTGATTTCTCTGTTTTTTAATAATAAACCCACTCAAAGCAAGATATGTGAAAAGTAATCTAAAAGTAATCCAAAAGTTGTCAGAATGCATTCCCTAAAATGAGTAATCTAGATTACATTATTGATTTTCATCATGTAATTTGTAATCAGTAACAGACTACAAGTTGTTAGTAATCTACCCAGCAGTGGAAACAGAACAGATAGCATGCTATTCCAAACTCAGAAGATGAATGAGACATAACTGAGAACTCATTTAAGTCTCCTGAGCTGTGAAAGAGACTGGAAATACACTTTCATGCAAATATGCCATTGCTTTTTCAAGAGACATGTTTTAGTCATCTTCTTCCTTCATAAAGCAGCAGCTGATTCTGTGAGTATGTAAGTGTCGCAGAAAATAGCGTGCCTCCTTGCATTTCCCAATTATGCATTCCCAGATCAATTAAAGTGCCGGGTTTGATTTTATTGGGATGCATTAGCATGTCAGGCGTGCTGGAGACGGGGCAGCGTGCCATTCTGAATAAATCAGTGTCAGCGCTGCGCTGATGCTGCACATTGTATTGTCATAGTGTCAGACTGAAGAATAATGCAGCAGAGAGAGGGACGCTCACACGCTAAAACCCTTCATTCTGAGAGAGACAACACTTCACTTATTCTCTTGCTCTCAAGTTTCAGAATCAGCAGTGAATTTAATTTCTATTGGATTCGCTTCAGCGGGGAAATCCGACTGATGCACATGAAGGAGGCTCAGAAAGCCAATTATTAAACAATTCACCCTTGAAATTGCCCTGTTGACTTTCTAGTGTACGTTTTTATTGCATGGCAGATGCATTACAGTAATAATTCACCCTAAAGTGATTGTTCACTCTTGCATTGTTCCAAACGAATATGGATATGAAGTGCATACTGTAGCATATGGAAGTATGTTATTATGAACGCAGCCTTATTAACACACTTGACTCATTAGTACAGTCTCCATGGCTGTGTTCTCAATACTTCCACACTACTCTTACTACTGCTGCAGTATGTATGCTGTGTGTAGTATGTAAGGATGGCCGGATAATCCACTAGATTTACATTATTTTAAGGCAACATTTTGCATTTAGTTTAACTTTATGTAGGCCTACTAAAATATCTAAAACTAAACCCATTAAAAATGTTCATTACTTGACATCTGTGTTTGGTAAGTTACTCTAAAAAGATAATTCATTAATAGCTATTACTTACATCTTCAACGGTGTATTTAGATTACTGTACTAATTACTCTCGCTCTAAAAAATATTGCATTACTTATTACTAATTAATTTCAAAATCCAATATTAACCTCGACAGAAGAACAATAAAAGAATGGACATGAAACTGCTTTTAAATTATTTTCAAATTAATTCTGCTTTAATTCTTTTAAAAACATAATATAAAATTGAATAATAAATAAAAATTTGAACTGACCAAAGTATTTAAAGTGTTACATTAAACACATATTTTAACATTAGACGATACATTTTTATGGTAAATCCACTATTGTTTTATATAGAATTGTTCAATACTATTTAAATGCAATTACATCAGAAGTAACTGTAATTAACTGAAAACTTAAGAGTAATCTCTTACTTTATTAAGGGAAAATAATTAAATTACAGTAATTAATTACATAGTAATCAACAATGTTTGACATAAGATCAAATTTAACTGAAATAAAATATTAAAAAATCATTTTGATTGTTTAACTTGAACTCAAAATAACTAAAACTATAAGTGAAATATATACTAATATAAATATAGTAAAAATATCGATAACACTTATTCACTATTAACTACAACTTTTCCCTCAATAAATTCCTAATTTGCTGCTTATTAATAGTAAGGTAGTTGTTAAGTTTAGGTATTGGGTATGATTATGGATGTAGAATAAGGTCATGTAGAATAAGGCATTAATATGTGCTTAATTGGTACTAATAAATGGCTAATATTCTAGTAATATTCATGATAATAAGCAACTAGTTAAGAGACCCTAAAATAAAGTGTTACCAAAATATCAATATTACATATTAATATAATAAATATTAATATTATGTAAATATAATACAAATATATAAATATAAATTACAAAAATACACAAAATTACTAAAACTAAATTAAAATGAAAACAGAAAATATAAAAGTAAACATTTATTCAAAATATTAACATAAACTATAATAATATCTGATGCTAAAAATAACCGATTATCTCAATCAGGCTACCATGATGCTATAAAATATTTTTTTTCCCAGTTAAAGTTTATTTTATTTCAAGTAACACATTTTGATGCGATTTCATAAATTAGCCGCAGAAGCATATGTGCAGATTAATTAAGATGCATATTAATCAGGAGAAATGAACCTGACTGTATGTCCACAGGGGAAGGATTGACTGAGATGAGATGATGTAACTTCACACAATAAAGCAGCAGATTTTCCAGCAGCTCGCCGGATAGGAATGAAATATATCTCACTAATGAGCCGCTGGCAGAGAATATAGAGAACTTCCTGCAGCGAGAGGAAGCACTCATCGCTCTCATCTCAACATACCGTGTGCTGGAGGATCAGAAACTCCTGTTCAGTCACGACGAGGTGATGAAGAGAATGCAGGACAGATACCACTGTTCCTAAACAGCAGAAGAACAAGTGATGAGTCAAATGTGTCTGAAAGATTGTGCTACTACTGTATGATCACATACAAGACTTAAAGACACAGTACATCATTATATTGAAAGAGTCTGAAAGAGAGCGAATATTGTTAAATACTCTCAGTGCTTCATAACCAGAGCACACTAACAAGGGTCGTAAAGATGACTTAAAATAAGCTAAAACAGCACAAATCAAGATAGAAGCTGACATTTAATATGTTTTTCAATTTGAATTTTTTTCTCAACAATTGTCATTTTTATTTATCAAGCAGAAATTGAGAATTCTAGACCAGGAAAATTTATGGAAATTAATAAAATATTAATCTTAAAGTCATGGAAATTGTTATTATATTCTATTGCTATTCTATAAATTCTAGTTATGTCAAGCTCTAAAATATTTTATGGTGTAGAAACAGATTAGAAATTGTCCGAAAGACATTTATAATGTTACAAAAGCTTTCTATTTCAAATAAATGCTGTTCTGTTGAACTTTCTATTCATCTGTGAATCCTGAAAAATATATTGTATCATGGTTTCCACAGAAATATTGTGCAGAACAACTGTTTTCAACATTGATAATAATCAGAAATGTTTGTTGAGCAGCAAATCAGCATATTATTATGATTTCTGAAGATCATGTGACACTGAAGACTGGAGTAATGATGCTGAAAATACAGCTTTGATCACAGAAATAAATTACAGTTTAACACATATTCACAAAGAAAACAGCTGTTTTACATTAGAATAATATTTCACAATTTTTACTGCATTTTCGATCAAATAAATGCAGCTTTGCTGAGCAGAAGAGACTTGATATCCCAGAGATTCAGATGATTGTGAACAAAATGAACACGTATTGACCTGGAAGCCACAGATAAACAGAGATGTCAGGTTTAACTCCAGCGTACATCAATCCATCCCTACAGAAGAACGCTGACCTCTGACTGTTACACACCAGCTTTCTGCTTCACATCACAGTTTATACAGGAGTTTGTGTTTGTGAAAGATCAGCAGAACAAAGATGAAAATAAGAGGCTTTTAGTAGAAACAGAGAGACGTGTGCTTGAGAGAGTCAGTGTGTGAGGTGTTATGAATCTGATGGGATATTATTTATGCATATTAATTAGTTTGCATGATATTATCATACTGAGTCATACTGAAAAACTATTTCTCTCAATTAGTGGATGTTCCTGAAGAAGTTTAGTGTTTTTTCACTCAATATTCTTATTAAAAGATCACTCAGAAGATCCAGAAACAGGGAACGTTCTGGAAAGGTTCTCTCAAAGTTATAAACAAACTTTCTTCCGTTAATAGAATGATTATTCAAAGTTCTCTGGTCTGTAACAATGTTCTCAAGCACATAAACGTTATTATACATCATTCATGGAATGTTTTCTCTCAACGTTTTAGTTGAACAATCAATTAACATTCAACTTCGGTCAGAAATCTTGGCGTAATCTTTGATGACCAGCTGACCTTCAAAGAGCACATTGCAAAGACTGCTCGATCTTGCAGGTTTGCACTACACAACATCAGAAAAATCAGGCCCTTCCTGACAGAGCATGCTGCACAACTTCTTGTCCAGGCCCTTGTCGTTTCTAGGCTGGACTACTGCAATGCTCTTCTTGCTGGACTTCCATCAAACACAATCAAACCTCTACAAATGATTCAGAATGCAGCGGCACGACTGGTCTTCAACGAGCCCAAAAGAACCCATGTTACACCTCTCTTCATCTCATTGCACTGGCTACCAGTGGCAGCTCGCATCAAGTTCAAGACACTGATGCTTGCATACAGAATGACCACAGGCTCAGCACCCTCCTACTTCCACTCACTATTACGAATCTACATCCCCTCCAGAAGTCTGAGATCTGCTAGTGAGCGACGTCTTGTGGTACCATCACAGAGAGGCTCAAAATCACTCTCCAGAACATTCTCATTCACCGTTCCTGGATGGTGGAATAATCTTCCCACTGCTATCCGGAATGATGGATCCCTGTCAATCTTCAAGCAACAACTGAAGACTCATCTCTTTTGGCACTACGTGACTTCATTGTAAACTTGTTCTATAAAAAAAAAAAAAAAAAAAAAAAAAAAAAAACTTTCCCTTTATCTTTCTCTCCTTTCCTTGCTAGCTTGTACTTATTTGAACAATGACTGAGACTTGGTGTTAGGAGCACTTCCTCTGTCTGATTGCCTCTTCAAGATGAATCGCTTTATGTACTCCCCAATTGTAAGTCGCTTTGGATAAAAGCGCTTCAGATGTTTAGATGCAGTAGATGAGTTAAACTGATGCAGAATTAACCCGGTGTAAACACTGAGAGCTTCAGCAGATCTCTGTAGCTCTGAGATTAGACTCGGTTTGACCCCCGCTGAACTGACCATCTGTGTCCCTCCACTCATGTCAGGACTGACCATCCGGATAGTCATCTGCAGACATAAACACATAATTAAACTAATGATCGTTTGCTGGTCACTGACTCACAGAGGTTTAGTTCAACACATGTCAGTCAAATCTACATACTGCAAACATGCATATTAAATCAAGAAAACTAAAAAAAATGATTTCAGGACACAGACTGCTCCTCTCTAAGACTATTATCTTTAACTAAAACCAAAACCGTAAAAAAAAAATTACTTAAAGCCTTTATGTATAATGCATTAAAATGTTTGTTTCTTTGTTACAACTAAAACCTATTGTGATGTTATTTAATGCAATATACTTTCTAAAGATAAATAAAATGAACAACGAATAAAGTATTACCATGCATATTATTCATGAAATCATACATGCATCATAAGGTGCATTAAAAGTCATAATTAATGTCTTAAAATACTTGCATTATATGTAAAGGATTCAGGTAAAGTGTTACTGAACTTTCATTAACTGACATCAAAATTACTAATACTTTAACAAAAGTTAAGATGAAAATGGAAAATTTAATAAACATTAGTTAATATAAATAATAATACTCTCAATGATACTAAAATAACACTGTTTAGAACACCTTTATATCAATCCCATGTGTTTCCCATTAGTGGGAATTAAAATACATATAAAATTATTAAAATGTCTGAATAATATTTTAAATATTATTTCAAATATATTTTAGTCTGATCATTAATCACACACACGGTCTCTAACTTGACTATGATCAGCAGTAAGAGCGTTTCTGCAGGTAAAAGAGCTGAAAACATCTGACTGAAGATTGTGATGAAGGCGTCTCTGATCGACTGCTTTGACACATTACAGTCGTTTGTGATAAATCTGATCACTGTGCTATTAATAATCAGTATCCATAGCAACAAAGATCCCAAATATAGCCGTTACAGTGATCAATCACTGCCAGCTTTACTTCAGAGGAGTCATCAAGTAAAGATGACAGAAGAAAAGATCAGGTGATGGACTTCAACAATACAAATCAGTCCAATCGGACCAATCTCAATCTACACTGATGAAGCCCTGGATTAACCAATAATGCTTCTTTATTTCGGCTACACATTCATTCCTCTAAACACACACTCTTCTTCTAATGGATTTACACAACAGTGAATCTGTCAGACTGAAGCTGCTGGGATTTCTGACATATATTCATGTAAAACAACACGAGCTCCAGCCGCACAAACACAGATGCTAAACTTCACAGATGAGAAATAACAGTGACTGAAGATCTCAGATCAAACACACTCAGACGGAACGAGTGAAACCCCTCCTGTACCTCAGAGCACTGATGCGGTCTTATTTTCTGAGGGATTTAAAAAAAAAAAAAATAATTTTCTGTTTTAATTATTTTTTTCTGTATAGTAATGAAGCTTATTTCTGCTACGGGATAAAAAAATAAAATAAAAAAAAAAGGAAATTGTGACTTATCTCACAATTCTGACTTTTTTTCTTGCAATTCTTAGAAAGTCACAACTGTGAGAAAAAAAGTCAAATGTATGATAAAAAGTTGCAGATACCTTTTTTAGTTTTTATTCTGTGGCAGGAAAAAAATTGCAAAATTAAGAATTCAGAGGAAAAAGTCCTAAGCGTGAGATAAAGTAGCTATTTATCGTTTAATTTTTTTTATCTTGTGGCAGAAATGGGCTTCCATAAGTATCCTTTTAATTTTTAGTATACATGTATTTTTTTAATTTAGTTTAGTAAGTTGAAATAAAATAAACTTAAAATAAGATTTTTTTTTATTAAATGCTATTTCCATTTTTAGACATTATTTCCATTTAGTTGACATTTTAATTCAAGTAACAATTTAAAAAAAAAAAAAATTTTATGGTTTTAGTTTTAGTTATTATTAACACATACATACACTATGGTTCAAAAGTTTGTGGTCACTGTTTTAAAGAAATGAATACTTTTATTCATCAAGGATGCATTAAATTGATGAGAAGTGACAATTAAGACTTTTATAATGTTACAGTAGATTTCTATTTCAAATAAATGCTGTTCTTTTGAACTTTCTATTCATCTGTGAATCCTAAAAAATAAAAGATTTGACATTTCCACAAAAATATTGTGCAGCACAACTGTTTACGAAGTGAATGAAATACTGTAAACGTGAGCTACATCAGAGCCTTGAAGAAGGACCTGGTTCATCTACAGCAGCTCTGAGCACTGAACACACTCATGAAGATCAGAGAAACTCACCTGAATCACAGAAGAACATGAATCCACATCAAACATCTGATCTACTGAACCAGAAACACAACAATGTCCAAACCTGAAGAAAGCAGTGTTTACCTGAGGCTGACGCTCCATCTGCTGTGTTTCTGTAGTTCACACAGGTGCACAGATAGATCCACACAAACACACGTGTAAACAGGTCTTTATTATGTCTCTTTACAGCAGCTCTGGGTCTTTGTCATGAATAAGTGCATCTGATCACATGATTCACATGTTTACAGACAGATTCAATGTTTACTGATGCATCAAAACCATCTGGATTCATATGAAAACCACATTCACATCACTTCTGCAGATCTCAGACCTCAAATGATGCTGTTATTAAACTCAACAAAATTAATTGGTACCACTTTATGATAAGCATTAATTAATAACAATTCATATAAATATTATAGTGCTGTCAAACGATTAATCGCATCCAAAATAAAAGTTTTTGTTTACATAATATATGTGTGTGTACTGTCTATATTTATTATGTATATATAAATACACACACATGCATGTATATATTTTGAAAAATATTTTATGTTCATATATTTAATATATTTCTATATAATATAAAATATAATAATATAAATAGTTTGACGGCACTAAAATATTAATCATACTAATAAGCATTATTATTTATGTTTAGAGATATTTGTTTTTATTCTTAGTCATACATTTAATTAAATATTTAATTTGTATTTAATACATTATTACAAATAATTAATCATTAGAATTTATTATTTGAATAGTCTGGCATCTGTCATTTATTACAGTATATCACTATGATTTTAGTTAATAATATTTTAATAATCCTAAAATATTATTATTTAACAATGATTCAAAGGAATCATCTCAAACTTCAAATGTTGTTGTCATGAGATTCAACAAAATGAATCATAATAAATTCATCTGGGGAAAAAAAATGAATTTTTAGTCCTATATTTAATGTTTAATTTGTAGTTAAGATGTACTACAAAAATATATTCATTGCAATTTATTTTAATAGTTAATAGCATCAATTATTTATTCTATAACTACTAAATTTGTGTAAAAAAAAAAATTTGAATAATTATAAAATCTGACTTTTAAAGCATGATTTAAGAAGGACTGAAAGGAATGATTTGTAGCTGTGTTGAGTTATTATGATGCAGCCGTATCTGTGTTTGTTTATGAAGAGATGAGGTGTTGTGGAGGTCTCACAGCAGATGGAGTGATTTCTGATGATCTTTGAGAAGCTGGTCCTCCAGCGCTGTGTATCTGAGCATCAGCGGCTCATAAACCTGCAACGACACCAACAACACGTCAATGAACAGCTCCAAACCTCTCAATATCACAGAATAAAAGATCAGTCTATATTCAGCTCCTGTTCCTCTGCTGCTGCTGCTGCTGCTGCGGTGTAATGTGGTTTTGTCCTGTATTATGTTCATCATCTGTCCTTGAGGAACTCATCTGAGAGTTTATTTCCATCATATGCTGTCGTATCGTTCAGTGTTTGACTCTCTGTGTGTCTGGATGTGTTTGTGTCACATGATATAAAGGGAAAATACTCAGTTATTCGAAAGGCTTAGAGACTAAATATGTAGTAATAATAATAATAACAAACTTTTAATGGACAGTAAGAAATATTTATAAAAGTAAATTATCTCAAGTCATTTGTCATTCACAGCTGTGGAAAAATGAAGCAATAAGCCACACAAAAGCAACATGAAATCAACCTCATTTACCACAGTAAAAAACAATAATAATAATAATAATAATAATAAATAAAGTAACAGACTTGTGTGGGTTTTGCTTTTATCAATTGGTGGCAAATTTAATGGGGAAAAATGATTAATACATTTCATTTATATTTATAATTGTATTATTACAATTATTGCTATTATATCATTAATTATGTATTAATTTTATATTTATCTTTAATGATGATGATTTTGTAATTATTATATTCATGGTTAATGATTATTTATATTTAATGATATATTAATATTATTATATTACATTTGTTTAGTTGTTGTTATTGTTATTATTATAATTAATTTATTATTATTTTTCTAACAATTATTTATATATAATTTTTATGTTTGATTAGTATTATTATTGATATATAATAATAGTCCTTCTTACAACAAATATTTTTTATTTTATAATTATTATTATATCTATGCTTAAAGATTTTTTATTATGTTTAATTATTATAATTATGATTATTATTATTATTGTTGCATTTATGTTTATTATTATTATTATTAAACTGATTTAGCTTTTTTTGGGGGGGGGCAGCATACATCACAAAAAAAGCAAAAAACTCCTAAAAAATCATTTATTTTTCAATCGCATGTATTAAATTTGAAAGCACCATATAAACTCTTTGAGATGATTGTGTTGTAAATCCACAGCACTGAGTGAGATGTGTCTCCTGTCTAAGAAACAGTAATGCATTCCTATCTAGCTTTATTATTATTTTAGTAATTTTAGCAAAATATTGTTTCTGCAAATATTCTGCAAGACTCTGCTATTAAATGAGTTGTGAATGACTATAACATGTCATGGAGTCGCTCCATCTAAACATCAGCAGAATGTCCTGTAATGCACTACAATGCAAAATAACCTCCAGCTCTTCTGAAAGAGAACGAGACGAGATGTAATCAGAGCTGGAGGTCAGAGACAGTTAGAATAAACCAGTGGCCTGCGTATGACACAGTCATCTCATCAAAAGCACATCTCTAATTTATACAGCACAAGTCAGCGGTGCACACTACACCGCCTGACCTCAGCGGCTCATTGATATGAATGAATCCCGCTTAATAATGCAACTCTACATCACAGACTGTGTTGATGCTGCTGTTAATGCATGAGTTTCCAGGTGTTTCAGACACAACCGCGTTATATTCTGTTCAGACGCTCTGGAAGATTTCAGCAAATCACAATAACCACAAGTCAAAAATGAAGAAATAACACTTAAATATGCGTTAAAAAGTCAAAATTATGACACAGTCACAATTATGACATCAAAAGTAATAATTATGACATAAGTCAAAATAATGACAGTAATAATTATGAGATAAATTAAGGTTATGATACCAAGTCATAATTTTAACAAAAATTCATAATTATATTGCTGTATGACACATGGAAATTATGACAGTCATAATGAGAGAAAAAGTCATAATTATGACATAAAAAGTTAGAATTACGCGATTAAGTTATAATGACAAATCATAATTATGTGGAAAAGTCCAAATATGACATCTACGTTATAATTATGAGATAAATCGAAATTACGACATTGAGTGATAATTTTAACATAAGTCATAATTATGAGATTAAAAAGTCATTACTATTATAAAATTATGAAATACCGAGTCATAATTATGAGATAAAGTCACAATTACAACGTAAGTCACAATGAGATAAAGAAAAATCATAATTATGAGATAAAAAGTCATTATTAAGAAATGTTGAAATTATGAAACACTAAGTCATAAGATTAAAAATCATAATTATGAGATAAAAAGTCACAATTCCAACATACTAAGTCATAAATATGACAAAAAGATTATGACATAGTAAGTAAATTAATAAAATCCATTATGACATTAAAAATAGTAATTAAACAAGTCATAATTGTGGGGTAAAAAGCCAAAATATGACATCTAAGACTTAATTATGAGATACGAAGTCAAAATTGTTATGTAAAAGGTAGAAAATAGCAGCATAAAAGATTTCAACATTTTATGTTACAATTTCAACTTTTTATATCCTAATTATGCCCAAGTATGTCATAATTCTGAGTGTTTATCTCATAGTTTTGACTACTGTGACTTGACTTATGTTTTTTTCTGATGTGTTGGAAATGGGCTTCCATGCATTTCACACGCAAACACAACTGACTGATACGTGTTAGACGAGAAATGTATATACTGTATATAAAAAATGATGATATTGTCATCATTTACTCACTCCATATGACTTTCTTTCTCGTGTGGAAAACATGTCAAGCTCCAGATCATCTGAGGCCTCAGAGCCTCTGATACAAACTACATCTTCAACATTCAGAAAAACTGGATCATAATGCTTCAAAGCCAAACTCATGCATAGTAATGAGGTTCATAGAGCATGATGGGAATTTTCCTTCAATTTGCCTTTTGCTAAATAGAGCTGTCAGTCTTTCAGCTGTGATCAGGAAGGTAGTTAAAACGCTCCTGACAGGTAAACTGGACCGCCAGAAAAACAAAACATAATATAAACACTTCATTATTACAAATCATACTAGTATGAGACATATTAATTGTCCAGAAACAAAAAGAAATCAAAATCTCCATAAAAGAGTTCATTGCACTACAGAAAATAATCTAACTTCTAGAACTGAAAACTTCCTCCACAGCCAGGTTTCTCAAAAAAAAAAGATAAATAAAAAATATTTAATAAAATATTTAAATTGTATTTTTATTTGTTTAATTATAATGATAATGTGATGATTAAATGACAATTATAATAAAATAATTTAAATATAGATATAATAAGCATATATACACTGTATATAAAAATAAATAAATGCATTTTAAAGAAATTTAATTTTAAAATGGAAACTAATCAAATTACATGCATTTAAAAATAAATCATATGCATTTAAAAAATAAATGTTTAAATAAATTTAAATACAAATAAATAAATATATTCAAAAGCATATAAATAAATGTAAATGCAAATAATTAATTCATTTAAATGCAAATAAATAAACAAACAAACAGTTTCCACAAAAATAAGAAATGACCAATGTACTGTATATGTGTGATGTTGCCTTTTGAGAAAAGAGGCAGTGCACAACAGCAACTGAATCCACATTGGAGTTAATACTGGGGTCTAATGCATAATATACAGTAAGGAGGAAAGAAAATCATTTCGCTTGCATAAAATGTGTGCACACTCATTTCTGTCAGACATGAGGTGAAAAAGTGTTTAAAACCATATCATTCTTATAATATTGCTACTCGTGACCTCAGTCATTCAGGATCATGTACACATGATATAGATGCATCAGTCTCATATTCTCTGTCAGGTGAGGATACAGGTTCATTGTGTTTGTAAAGAGGCTTTGTCTAGATCCAGCAGCATTCGGCTCGTCCCGGACTGACCCTGCGAGTGTAATATCCTCACAATGCATCTCTGAGGAGGAATGAAGCGTTTAATGAAGACGCACTGACTCATGAAGCAGGTCAGAGATCATGTGCAGCGTTCAGAAGATCAGGTGAACACCATCACTCAGACAGATCAATCACTACGCTTATATTTCAACAGTAAAGAGACGCTGTTACTACATCAAACACTCATTCAACATCTACAAAACCGGTCTGAACCGAATCGTGATCTGAAGGCTCATGACCCCGATCTTGAGTTGAGGACTAATGAATATTAATATTGTTTAATGACAAAGTATATTTTGGTTCTAAATAACTGTCCTGAGTTGAATCAGAGCAGTAACAAAAAATAAAATAAAATATCTGATTTTGTCAATTTTAGATATTTTAAATCACATTCTAATTTTAATGCTATGAAATAAAGCAGCTCAGACAAATAAAATAAAAATAAATAAAAATAAATATTTATCAACTTTTTTTTTAATTAATACATTTCAACTTTTTAAACAATGTTTTGTCCTTTTTAGAGATTTTCACCATAAATCACAATTAATATTAATAAAATAATTAAATAAAACAAAATAAATAAATACATCAACTTATGTATATTGATTTTCACAATGCGAATGACATTTTATGGAATAGAGCATTTCAGATAAATAAAAATAAAATATTAGTATTGTTTAATGACATCCCAAATGATATTTTGGCTCTGAATAACTATGTTTCACTATGAATCACGGCTACAATAAACTGAACTAAAACACTTGAAATTACTATAAACACATTAGTTAATGAAACTCAATTGAAATGTAATGAACTGCAATATGTTCCTACATAAAAATGAATGTCAGTGATGAAATCAGTGATGAATTGATTCTTTGAAATGAACTGTAAAAGATTCACAGACATCAGTTCATCACAGTTTACTGTGATGTTATACACCGTAACGTCACCAGTGTGAGACTGAGTCAGGATCGAGACTGTAATGTGATTCAGAAAGGAATATGAATTGTGATATTGTGAAGTGAGAGTGCTTGTACCTCTTGTGCTCTCGGAGCGGGTCTGACGGCCAGCTGAGGTTCTGGAGCGTCTCTGAGCGTCTCTGTGAAAGATGCTCCTGTTTCTGACACCAGACCTGCAGAAACACACACATTCAGTCATACAGCATCACAATCCGTTCAGTACAGGACTCTGCTTCACCATGCCATAGAAGAACCTTTCTGTCTCACAAACGCTTCTTCAGATTAGAAAAAGGTAAGAAAGAGATGTTCTTTAAAGAACCTTTGACTGAATGGTTCTTTGTGGAACCAAAAATGGTTCTTCTATTAAGAGTGTACATATTACAAACATTTGTGTTTCATAAAGAGTTATAAGGGAATATTTCAGCTAGCAAATTAAACTTCTGTCATCATTGACTCGCTCTCAGGCCAAATGCTGTTTTTCATGCGTCAGGTCACTTTTGTTGTACTTTTATGGAGCTTATTTTGTCCTTTTTAGTGAATTTAACTGTAAATCGCAATCAAAGTTTCATTTTATGGAATAGAGCAGCTCAGACTGTAATAAATAAACAAAGAAATCAATATTTTTTGTGTTCTTCTTAGAGCTTTTAATTATAAATCACAGTCTAAATTCCATAGAGCAGCTTAATAGAATAGACTAGAGCAGCTTAGATTAATAAAATGAATGTAAAAATGCAATTATAGAAAATATACTTTATTATAGAAAATATAATTAATTTTAATAATTTTAATATTAATCCATTTTAAAGCTTTTAACTATAAATCCCAGTCATTTTATAAAACAGATCTGGTCTGACAAATACAAATATTTAAATAAATAAATACATTCATTAGTTAAAAAAATAAATATAAAAATTACTGTGAATTTTAACTATAAAAAGTACTTATAAAATAGATCAGCTCAGACCAAAAAAAAAAAAAAAAAAAAAAAAGCTAAATAAATAAAAAGAAAAACTTTTATGGTGCTTTTTTGTCTTTTTTTTTAGAGCTTTAAACTATAAATCACCATATAATTTTTAATTCACATGAAGAAGTGTTAATGAAGAAAGTCTTAGCACCAGTTCATTAAAAAAATGACTGCATCTCATGTGTTTTCATGTAGACTGGAGAAATCCATAATTCTCTGACTTTTATAAATCCATATGTCTCATTAAGAATATCTTCTACTTCACCGAGAGCTTTGATATAAAAGAAAAGCACTTTATATCTGAATTCAAAGTACTTGATGAACCCAAAAACCACATGAGATGTATTAGTTTCTTCCACAAACATTCATAACATGGAGATAAGATGTTATAAATATTGTGTCGAACACACAGCTTTGGTGTGAGGATGATCAGCACTGATCCATGATTTAAAACACTTCTTCTGAGAAGTTTAATTAACATTTAAACAGGTACAATCAGGTTCAGAGCAGCAGTGATCTGATGTCTCATCTTCCACACCGTGTTCAGATGAACTGTGAACCAGACAGCAGTGAAATCCAGCGGATGCATGACAGCAGTGAATAATGAAAGTGATTTCTTCTGAGAGGATGCAATGAAAAGCAGCGGCCGGCCGCATGACGTCATGTGAGATCCAAGGCCTTATTAAATCATAGACAAAAGCAAACGGATTTCAAAATAAGGTGAATAAAGGTCTTATAAACCACGGTCTGCCAGTATAACAGACATGAACTCAGTGAACGGAGGGACAGAAGATCCACAGGGTTTTACTGATTCACAGATGTTGCTTCGTCTCGTGTGAAAGACTAATGAGGTTTAACATCAGCTTCTCCTTCAGCTCACGACCGCGGCATCATCCTCAGAGAAACTGTGTGTCCACTCGACGGTCAGCATCCAGTGCAGACGGCAGAACAAGAACCAGAAGAGAAGCGATGTGCATCTGAATTTCAAATATCATAGATTTCTGACAGATACAGGACTCAAGTGATTAGCATCAAATACAACATAATAATGTGACTACAACTATGTAAACATAATATGCATTATGCACCTTTTTTTAATAATTTTATACATAAAAAATAATGTAATTTATATATCATAAATAATATTATTTATTTATTGCGTGTGCATGTGTGTATATATTATATATAATATATACACATGCACGCACGCAATAAATAAATTATATTATTTTTGATTTTATATATACATAATATATACATAAATGGCAAATAGCTATTAAATTGTGAAATTGTTAAAGAATGAATTGTTAAAGTATTTCATTCTCTGGATTGTCCAAAATAAATAAATAAATATTATTATTATTAGTAGTAGTAGTAGTACTACTACTACTTCTTAACTTTATTTATATATAATACTATAAATAAATAGTAAAAATATAATAGTACAAACAGTAAATACATTTTATAAATATGAAGTCATTACGTAGTCACACATTTAGAAATAGTCATATACATAAAAAGCAAATAAATCAATACAGTACTTACAGAGTAAATAGAAATTTATATTTTTCACATTTTATATTTAATATTTAAATATAATTTTTTTTTATTTAAATATATACAGAATACACTTACATTATATATAAAACTTATTTAATATATTTAATATTATATATATATATATATGTGTGTGTGTGTGTATGTATTTACATTTATTTTATTATTTTTTTAATTTACAATTTATGTATATTTGCTAAATCCACAAATGTAAATCTAATTATTCCAAATTTAATCTAATGAATCTAAATAATCATTATATTAAATATTTAAAAAGTAAAAAATATATATGATTTTTAAAATAATTTTCTTATTCTTAAAGATTATTAGAAATATCTATATTTTTAGTTTTTGTTGATATCTCCACACTGTTTTCTGTGGGTCAGTGTTGCTGTGTCGTCCGTCTCTATGGAAACGATCGGAGTCTGTTCTCCTAATTAACAGCAGCTCGTCGTCAGGATTAATGCACAATAAGAATCATCTGTAAACCCTTCAGAAAGTCTGTTAATAATGAAGCAGAAAGTCCTCATCAGGCTGTGATTAAAGCCTCATCCGCTTGTGTTCAGACTGCTGCACTCTCATCATATTCTCCTGATCAGACCCGTGTCTCACACACTTCATTAGTGCTCCGTCTGTCTGATCAGATCGATGCGGATCGAGACAGCAAATATCAAATATCGCTTCGGTCCTTCGGTGCCAAATATGAAATAAAGTCAACAAAACAGCTCTATTTTGCCAGATTTACTTAAATAATATTTTGTCTCATTTTTTCATGCATTAGTTATACATTAAATATAATAAAATAATAATAAATATAAATCTTAAATCATTTTTTTGTCCCAATGTAAATAGTAAATCTAATTATAATCTAAATATAAAATATAAACAAAAAAAATTAAGAAAATGCAAGCCAAATTTTGCAGATTTACCCCCCCCCCAAAAAAAAATTAAGATTCAAATTTCATACATTATAGTAGTTATGTAATGAATGAAACAAAACAAAAAATATATGAACTATTACATATAAATCTTAAGTAAATTTTTGTTGAAATGTAAATATTACATTTAACTTTAAATCAGAATGTTAAATCTAAACAAAAATCTTTAAATCTATAAACCAAAAATCTTTACAAACGAAATAAAATAAAAAATATTAATCAAATAAAATATATTACATTGATGGGCAGTGTTGACCAACATACAGATTTACTAAATATTTAATATTTAAATTAAAATGTAAATTACATTCACGTTAAATATGCTAATTGTTTATTTAGTCATTAAAATATATAAAAATTAGACATCTGAAACTGCAATATCTTAAATGTGAATCTGGCTTATCTAGTAGATCTAGTGCGGTCATGTAAACAAATATTAATGGGATGTCAGGACCTGGGGGCTGTTTCATAAATCAAGTTTACCAAACAAGCCAGGCTTTTTTCAGTTAGTCTGACTTATTTTGAACCAAATCAATGGACAATAAGTCAGACTAAGCCTGTCTTATTTGGTAAACTTGTTTTATGAAGCAGGCCCCAGAGTTATCTGATTATCTGGTTATCTGATTACCATGTAAGGCTCTGTAAGCACAGCCCAGACAGGCTGAGTTCGTCACGTCGATGGTGTAAACCGGAGCGTTGAAGACGTCAGACAGAACCTGAAGAAGCATCACAACAACATAATCAAGACACATTTACAATCACGCAGCTGCACGAGAAGCATGCACATGTGTTGGTTTAATAAAAACATTTAAAAATAAACGTGAAAAATGCAACTTTTTCAGTCATTATACTTACATACAATATACAGTACTTACAATAATTTATTTTGATAAAAAAAAAAATCCCAAATGTAAATGCACATTAAATATTTAAAATAAAAAATAAAATACACTTACATATAAATCTTAAATCAGTTTTTCCAAATATAAATGCTAATATGAAATCTTAAAAATAAAAATACATTTACATAAGTATAAATCTTATATCTAACATGTATATATAAAAAAATTAAAGATTTAAAATGTACATTTATTGTGCTTTTTATATATATTTGCATTTGTAAAAATGAGACATTTGAAACAGCACACTGGAAAAAAATGATTTTAATACTTAGATATTTATACAAGAACACTGGGACTTGCCAGATTTATATAAATGATTTTCATACTTAGTATTTTTGTCTTGTTTTCTAGTATAAATAAACATTGTCTAAACATTCTTGAATCAAGATGCATTTACTTTACTTTAAAATGAGTTAATATATTATGCCTTTTTTTCTGAAAAAATGATCAAAATTATGTTAGTTTTTGCTTAAAACAAGCAAAAATATCTGCTAATGGGGCAAGAATAATAACCTTTTTAGCCGTTGAATTAAGATTATTTTTCTTGCCCCATTAGCAGATATTTTTACGTGTTTTAAGCAAAAGATTACAAAATTTTGATATTTTTTTCAGAAAATAAGACTTAATATTTTAAGTCATTTTACTAGTCAAGTAAATGCATCTTGATTCAAGAATGTTTAGATATTTATACTTGAAAACAAGACTAAAATACTAAGTATGAAAATCATTTATATAAATCTGGCAAATCTCAGTGTTGTTTTGTGAAATACTGTAAATACCTGTAAAATGTCTTTGTTGGATGACGCTCCTCCTGTGGCCAGCACTCGTGTACCAGTAACTATAAAACAGATTCATTCATGTTATACTGTATATCATCATAAACCAGACTTACTGAGACCTGTGACAACTAGCCCCGGTCTCCCCTAGAATAACAGAAGAGCTGTGAGTGTGTGTTTGTCTGATTCAACGCCAGACATCATGTTAACGCTGCCATCACAGGCCACAATGAGACATAAAACATTATGTTATGCTAATTAAAGCATAATTCAGGCTGCATGAAGCATAAAAACAAATGTTATGCAATAAAACGGCACATAAAAATGAAAATCACTGCAGATCCAAAGCATAAAATTATTGCACTTGTAAAATACATCATGAAGAACAGATTTATGATCAGTAAACAGCATCTTAATAAAGAACAAGAACCTGACAATCAGGCTTTACATTATATATACTTAAAAACACTTGAATGCTCAGAAAACACATGCAGTCAACACAACATTTCCTCTGCATAAAAACACTGATGGAATGATTAAGATCAGCCTCATTTGCATTCATTAAATATTCATGAGGCTCTTTTCTCTTAATGCACACACACAAAACATGGTCAGACCTACAGGTGCTGCTGACACACACACACACACACACACACACACACACACACAAAACATGGTCAGACCTACAGGTGCTGCTAACACACACTCACACACACACACACACACACACACACTCACACACACACAAAACACGGTCAGACCTACAGGTGCTGCTAACACACACACACTCACACACACACACACACACACACACACACACAAAACACGGTCAGACCTACAGGTGCTGCTAACACACACACTCACTCTCACACACACACACACACACACACACACACACACACACACGACTATCAGCAGATACTGTGATCACTCCTACATCAACAGAACAGCAATCCTGAGACAGAGAGAGAAAGAAAGAAAGAAAGAAAGAAAGAAAGAAAGAAAGAAAGAAAGAAAGAAAGCATTTAAAAATACAAATGTCTAATTTTTCCATATAATTTAATAAATATATAAACAATTTTAAATAAGTATAAATACACTCATAGGTTTTATATTAAAAACAAACAAAAAAAACAAGAAACAAAGAACCAAAGAATTAAAAAAAAATAAGTAATTAAAAATGCAAATGTGTAATTGCATTCCATTCATTATAGTTTAAGAAATATAAAACAAAATTAAAAATAAAATAATATACAAATATTAATAAAAAAAAAAAAATTCTAAATGTAGATATAAATATACTAAACATAACCTTAAACTTGGGAATTAGTCAAATTAAAAGCAAGCGAGCAAGAAAGATGCATATCAATTAAAACATAAATGTAAATGTAAATTTTACTTATAAATGTAAATAAAAATGCAAATAAAATATGCATCATTTAAATATAAATTAGTGATGCTTCCCATTTGGATTTATAATTAACATTCGCATTGAGGGTTTATTATATTAAGATTTATACATTTTTTAATATTCATTAAAGAATAAATGTTTTTATACACGATATTTGATACTGAAATACATTACAGATAGTGAATAATTCCAGGATCAATATCCTTCAGCACTATGATGACTTTAGTAAGATCTCCGCCCAGTGTGAGGGGTGTGGCCTTCATCATCATCATCATCATCAGTACCTTCTTTACAGGATATATTGAAGCACATGTAATCAGGAGAGAGACGGTCACAGAATGAACTGTTTAATGATCAATAATGTAAATGTGTAACACATTGAGACGCAGCTGCATCACTCAGATGTTTGTGTTGACTGCAGAAGAGTGCATTATTAATAAGTATTGATGGAGGGTGTTTGTCTGATCTGAACAGCGCTGACCTTCACTCAGCCGTCGCCCCGCAGCAAACACCTTCAGCACAAATCGACCCGCAGAGAACCTGTCTGATAAAAGCTGCCTCCGGCTAACAGAGAAAACATGCGGATATACGTCTAATCCTGCTGAAGAGACACGGATATCACTGGAGGACACTTTCATCTGATGTTATTAGTGCAGCGCAAACACTCAATACTTAGATATGATATTCACTACCAATTAAAACTTTGAACTAAGATTTTTGGAATTATTTTTTTTTTTTTTTGAAAGAAGTGTCTTCTTTTAACCTAGGCTACAATTATTTGATCAAAAAAACATTAAAAAATGTGAAATAATATTACAATTTAACTTAGCTGTTTTCTGTGTGAATCTATGTAAAACTGTAATTTATTTCTGTGATGCGCAGCTGTATTTTCAGCATCATTACTCCAGTCTTCAGTGTCACATGTTCTTCAGAAATCATAATAATATGAAACATTTCTGATTATTATCAATGTTGAAAACAGTTGTGCTGCACAATATTTTTGTGGAAACTGAGATACATTTTATTTTTCAGGATTCACAGATGAATAGAAAGTTCAACAGAACAGCATTTATTTGAAATAGAAATCTTTTGTAACATTATAAATGTCTTTACTGTCACTTTTGATCAATTTAATGCATACTTTATGAATAAAAGTGTCAATTTCTTTAAAAAAAATGCTTACTTTGTAAGGATGCACTAAGTTGATCAAAAGTGACAGTAAAGAACTTGACCAGATATAATAAATTATATAAATTTACATATTATAATTTATAAAAATATTTCTATTTCAAATAAATGCTGTTCTGTTGAATTTTCTATTCAAAGAATTCAGAAAAATTAAATTTAAGAAAATTTAAGAAATTAATATTTTTATTCATTAAGGATGCACTAAATTGATCAAAAGTGACAGTGAAGACATTTATAATATATAATAAAATTACATACTTCTAAATTATTGACAATTTAGAATTTGCATTATAATTTATAAAACTATTTCTACTTCAAATAAATGCTGTTATTTTGGACTTCAAACTTTTGACAAAATATATTATTTTATCATTTTATTTTATATATTTTTTAAGATTATTTGAATTACATGTAAGATACTTCCAGTAACACTTGAGAGCTAAAAATGCTACAAATTCTCCATTCATGTGAAATAATCATGAGTGAATATTAAACATGACAGAAGCATGACTGACTGATCTACTATCAGGTCAGTCAGAGGAGATTCCCGGCGCTCAGAGGCTGATGAGAGTTTAATTAAAGTGTGTTTGTGTGGCTCTTAGCAGCCGGAGTCCTGCTTCATCAGAGCATGAGCACAGAGCAGACACAGCCGAGCGTCACATACACCCTAGAAAGACATTTACATGAACACAATAGATGGACAAAGGACATTTTCTCATGCTGAGAAATAAGCAGCTGTATTTGTGTAAATTATCACATATTGTTTTAATAATAATAATGATGATGATGATGATGATACAGCATATGAATAATGAATACAGCGCATTAGAACGGTTCCTAGCCTGTTTTTATTTGAGCTCCGTGAAATGACGCATATAGGAACATTCTGTTGTGGTTAGAGACTATTTATTACAGTGGAAGGAAGGCAGTTAATGATTTTACTTAATGAAAGCATTAATACATATTTTTGATTTTAATATTTGCATTGTGTGGTAACTGTTTTATAAAAGCAATAAGGTACTCGAGGCCGTGTTGTATTGTGAGCCGAGAGAGAGAGTGTGTGAGTGTGAGTGCGTGTGTGTGTGTGTGTGTGTGTGAGTGTGTGTGTGTGAGAGTGTGTGTGTGTGTGTGTGTGTGTGTGAGTGTGTGTGAGAGAGAGAGT
>CM041807.1:39154108-39171608 GCA_023376895.1 Aspiorhynchus laticeps
ATTATTATAATGTTATTTAAAGGTTCATAAAACATTCTTGCAACATTCTACTAACTTTATTTTCACCCACAATGCAACATTATTTTTAATGTTTATTTTTAATATTCTAAGCAAATTAAAATGTCCAGTTTTCTTTTCATAATTAGAACATTATTAAAAGGTTACAAAAAGTGTCTTACAACATTCATAACTTTTATTTTCACTCAAAATATAACTTTATTTGAACGTTTATTTTTAATATTCCAAGTATTATTATAATGTTATTTAAAGGTTCATAAAACGATTTTTGCAACATTCTACTAACTTTATTTTCACCCACAATGCAACATTATTTTTAATGTTTATTTTTTATATTCTAAGAATTAGTACTAACTTTATTTTTACCAAATTTGAATTTTTTTTAAAACATTTTAAGAACGTTAAAACATTTTTTTCATAATTAAAACATTATTTAAAAGTTACAAAAAATGTCTTATAACATTCTGCTAACTTTTATTTTCACCTAAATTTTACTTTATTTGAACATTTATTTTTAATATTCTAAGAATTATTACTAACATTATTTTTACCCAAAATAATGTTACTTGAACATTTTTTAAGCATTCTAAGAATGTTAAAATCTCCAATTTTCTTGTCCTTATTATAATTTTATTTAAAGGTTCCTAAAATATTTTTTGCAACATTCTACAAACTTTATTTTCACCCACAATACAACATTATTTTTAATGTTTATTTTTAATATTCTAAAAAATATTACTAACTTCATTTTTACCCAAAATAATGTTATTTGAACTTTTTTAAACATTCTAAGTCAGAACATTAAAATGTCAATTTTCTTGTCGTTATTATAACTATTTAAAGGTTCCTAAAATGTTTCTTTTGCAATGTTCTACTAAATCTATTTTCACCCAAAACAATGTTATTTGAATGTTTATTTTTTTATATTCTAAGAATGTTTTCTCAATGTTACAAGAACATTTATCAAGTACAAATAACATCATAAGGACGTTTAGAGAATGTTTTCAGAAGTTTGTTATGATGACGTACATCAAATATTAACAAGGTTAAAAGAACATTACATTACATTACTTTAAGAATATTTTGACCTAACATTATACAACTGTACTGAAAAAACAAACTGAAAGGTTGCCAGAAGGTTCTCATTCCCTCAGTCCATACTAAAGCCATAAACGCAGCAGGTTTGGGTTATTTTAGGCAGTTTCTGATCAATTTCCAGCAAAAAGCAGAGCAAACACTGACTCTAATGCAAACAACCACAAGCGTCTGTGCTAACATTCATTCAAACGGAGAGGGATGAAAGAGGCTGAACTGACTGATGAAGAGAGTCGAAGAGTGATTTGAGAGCGGATCAAAGCTGTTTCTTCAGCATGTTAAACACACGCGTGCGGTCGTGAGATGATTCCACAGGCATGCAGTGTGTATACAGCACAGCTTTGATGTCTGGATCATACATTCATCTCTCACAGAGCAGATATATCACTAACTGCACCATTTCATTTTAGAAGTATAAATGCAGAGGCAATTACAGGGCTAATTTAAAAAAAACATTAAAAAAAAACATGGTCAGAGGGATTAAGATTAGTTATTAATATTTTTTAACTAGTTTAAATTTTTGTTATTTTCATTTTAGATTTAGTTAAAGTTTAGTCTTGCTGTGTTTTTGTCATTTTTATTAGATTTTGTTTTGGTTTATATATATATATATATATATATATATATATATATATATATATATATAAATAATATAATATAATATAATATAATATAATACATATATATATATATATATATATATATATATATATATATATACACATTTTTAATTTAGTTTTTTTTTTTTTATCTCAGTACTTCAAGATAAAATAAATGAAAATGTGAAATGTTAAATAATGTAATATCTAAGTATATATCTAAGAAATACTATTAAATTATATAAAAGTGAAATATATATTAAATATATAAATATATATTATGATATATTATTTTATTTATGTCAGTTAAAGTTTATTTAATTTCAAGCAATGAAAATGTTTTTAGGTAACTACAAAAAAATTATAATATAAAGAGCAGGTTTAGCCCAAATATAATTTTCACCAGTAGGTGAATAGAATTTTTAATTTTTTTTTAAAGTTAGAAGCAATAAAACATTTGCTGGTCTAAAGATTATCTGACCAGTTTGGGAGGGAAATTATATATTTCTTATCATAAATAACAATTACACTAGTGTTCAAAAGTTTGGGGTCAGTAAGAGTTTTAATGTTTTAGAAAGACTTCTCTTCTATTCACCAAGGCTGCTTTTATTTGATCAAGAATGCAGTAAAAATCTGAAATATTATTATAATGTAAAACAGCTGTTTTCTATGTGTATATCTGTTAAACTGTAATTTATTTCTGTGATCAAAGCTGTATTTTCAGCATCATTACTCCAGTCTTCAGTGTCACATGATCTTCAGAAATCATAATAATATGCTAATTTACTGCTCAAGAAACATTTCTGATTATTATCAATGTTGAAAACAGTTGTGCTGCACAATATTTCTGTGGAAACTGATATATTTTATTTTTCAGGATTCACAGATGAATAGAAAGTTCAAAAGAACAGCATTTATGTGAAATAGAAATCTTTTGTAACATTGTAAATGTCTTTACTGTCACTTTTGATCCATTCAATGCATCCTTGATTAATAAAAGTGTTTATGCAGTTTTATATGTGTATTAATCAGTCACTCACCGCTAGATCTCCTTCCTGTAGCCTCATACCAGCCAGAGATCCTGAAACAAACACAATTCTGATCATTAAATCAGACAAATGAAGGTCTCTAAACAGAGAGGAAGTCTTGAAGGACGTCAGAAACATAATAAAGATGTCTCTGATATGATGAAAGACAGTCAAGCCTCAGGAAGAATGTGATCTGGATGTTAATGCTGAACACACAGGTACAGAGCGAGGGTTTTCACATGTTTCTATCTGTGACTGTAGTTTAATGGCAGGCGGTCAGCGGAGATCCTGATGGACTTGCAGGAAAAAACATTTAATAAATCATTTAATAAGCAGGAGCTTCAGCAGCCGGGAAAAATGATCCCCGAATACTAATATCAATACATCAGGAAAATACATTTCAGCACTTTATAGCAAAACTGAAACGCTGTCAACTGAACAGCTACTTCGTCAAATGCATCAAAGTCATTTTTTAGCTGTTTTGTAAAACAAGGTCTCCTCCTACATTAATAAATTATAAATCTCTCATCACATCACATCAGTCTTAACATGATAGGTTCTGAGTATGACGATTATATAACTTATATTCATTTAAATATATTGTATTTATAATTAATTAAAATTAACAATATATATTCAACAAGTACTTTACAAAAAACAATTACTTTAAATTTTATAATAATTATAAAAATTATTATTATTATTATTATTATTATTATTACAAACAAATATTTTATATAATATAAAATAGTAGTAGTAGTATATTTTTTATTTAATACCATGTCAGCATCTTTTCATGGCAAAACAATAAAAAAAAAATAACAAATACAATAAAAACCAGCAAACAAACAAACAAGTTATATTACACAAGATTTTTTACTTTTTTTGTTTTGTTTTTTTTATAAAATATATGTGAATTTTTTTTTTATAAAATTTTTGTGAATTTATTCATTATTAATTGTAAATAACCCATAGAATTATATTATAATAATTGTAAATAACCCATAGAATTATATTATAATGTATCTAAATTTAAATACACTTATACATATTCTTGCCTTTCATTTTTATAAAATATATTTATCTAAAATAAATAGTTTACTTAATTTACTTTAAATTCCATAAATTAGTATAAATACATTATATAAATAATTATAATTTATGTTAATTTAAATACACGTTTGCTGTGCTTTATCATTTATAGAAAAATATACTATAACATTTTACAGTTTCAGGTAATATCAATTCTATAAATTATTACAAATTTATATAAATTCTATACATTTATATGCATGTATGTATGTATGTATGTAGGTGTGTGTGTGTGTATACAATGTATATATACAATGCAGTTTAATAAAATATACATTTATATGTATGTGTGTGGTATATTATTTATATTATGTATATTAATATATATTAATTTAAACATGCATATTTTAATTGTTGGATTGGACTTACAATCATACATTAATTTTATACCATTTATTAAATAAACAACTGTTTTATTTAAAATACATAATATAAAATATATGCTATGTATTTAAAAACTTATTTGAATTGAATTATTTACAGCAATTATTTTAAAACTGATATTAATTTAAATAATCATATGTATATGTACATACAGTATATATTGACTCTCAGAGCAAAGACTGCATTGGTGTGCTTCTGCTGCCATCTACAGTCAGTAAGATCTCAGCAGCGATCAGATGTTGAGTGAATGTAAAATCATGCATGCATCACACGTTTGTTCAGTATAACATTCTCCTGCTCCATGCTTTATGATGAATTATAATAACAGACACAATGCATATTTATAAAAGATCCTTTGTACCTGCTGCGATCAGATTTATTAATCAAAAGCTATGTGATTCAGTATGATGGTCTTCATATGTGTTTTGTCACACCATGGTTGACAATAAAGATGTATTGTATTGTGATGTATTGTATTGTATTGTATTGTGATGTATTGTATTGTATTGTATTGTGATGTATTGTATTGTATTGTGGTGTATTGTATTGTATTGTATTGTGATGTATTGTATTGTATTGTGGTGTATTGTATTGTATTGTATTGTGATGTATTGTATTGTATTGTATTGTATTGTGATGTATTGTATTGTATTGTGATGTATTGTATTGTATTGTGATGTATTGTATTGTATTGTATTGTATTGTGATGTATTGTATTGTATTGTGATGTATTGTGATGTATTGTATTGTATTGCATTGTGATGTATTGTGATGTATTGTATTGTATTGTATTGCATTGTATTGTATTGTATTGTGATGTGATGTATTGTATGGTATTGTATTGTATTGCATTGTGATGTATTGTGATGTATTGTGATGTGATGTGATGTATTGTATTGTATTGTATTGTATTGTGATGTATTGTGATTATGTATTGTATTATATTGTGATGATGTATTGTATTGTGATGTATTGTATTGTATTGTGATGTATTGTATTGTATTGTGATGTATTGTATTGTATTGTGATGATGTATTGTATTGTGATGTATTGTATTGCATTGTGATGTGTTGTGATGTATTGTGATGTATTGTATTGTATTGTGATATATTGTATTGCATTGTGATGTATTGTATTGTATTGCATTGTGATGTATTGTGATGTATTGTATTGTATTGTATTGTATTGTGATGTATTGTGATGTATTGTATTGTATTGTATTGTGATGTATTGTATTGTATTGTATTGTGATGTATTGTGATGTATTGTATTGCATTGTGATGTATTGTATTGTATTGTATTGCATTCTATTGTATTGTGATGTGATGTGATGTGATGTGATGTATTGTATTGTATTGTATTGCATTGTGATGTATTGTATTGTGATGTGATGTATTGTATTGTATTGTATTGTGATGTATTGTGATGATGTATTGTATTATATTGTGATGATGTATTGTATTGTGATGTATTGTATTGTATTGTGATGTATTGTTTTGTATTGTGATGTATTGTATTGTAATGTATTGTATTGTGATGATGTATTGTATTGTATTGTGATGCATTGTATTGTATTGTATTGTGATGATGTATTGTATTGTATTGTGATGTATTGTATTGTATTGTGATGTATTGTATTGTATTGTATTGTGATGTATTGTGATGTATTGTATTGCATTGTATTGCATTGTGATATATTGTGATGTATTGTATTGTATTGCATTGTGATGTATTGTGATGTATTGTATTGTATTGTACTGTATTGAATTGTGATGTGTTGTGATGTATTGTGATGTATTGTATTGTATTGTGATGTATTGTATTGAATTGCATTGTGATGTATTGTATTGTATTGTGATGTATTGTATTGTATTGCATTGTGATGTATTGTGATGTATTGTATTGCATTGTGATGTATTGTGATGTATTGTATTGTTTTGCATTGTGATGTGATGTATTGTATTGTGATGTATTGTAATGTATCGTGATGTATTGTATTGCATTGTGATGTATTTTGATGTATTGTATTGTATGGTGATGTATTGTGATGTATTGTATTGTGATGTATTGTACTGAATTGCATTGTGATGTATTGTATTGTATTGTGATGTATTGTGATGTATTGTATTGCATTGTGATGTATTGTGATGTATTGTATTGCATTGTGATGTATTGTGATGTATTGTATTGTATTGTGATGTATTGTGATGTATTGTATTGTGATGTATTGTATTGAATTGCATTGTGATGTATTGTATTGTATTGTGATGTATTGTATTGTATTGCATTGTGATGTGATGTATTGTATTGTGATGTATTGTAATGTATCGTGATGTATTGTATTGCATTGTGATGTATTTTGATGTATTGTATTGTATTGTGATGTATTGTGATGCTTTGTATTGTGATGTATTGTGATGTATTGTATTGTATTGTAATGTATTGTATTGTATTGTGATGTATTGTATTGTGATGTATTGTGATGTATTGTATTGTGATGTATTGTATTGTGATGTATTGTATTGTATTGTGATGTATTGTATGGTATGGTATTGTATTGTATGCTTTAGACTGACAGTGACAGAAAGGCTTTGTTTACCAGGATTGTCTCCAGTGAAGGCCACCACTTTACAGCTCTCTGGAAACCCAAAGCGTTCAGTGTAATACAGAGACACACAGCCCTGGAAACACACAAACAATGAAGCAGCTGAGACTGATTTGGTGTTCCAGATATTGTTATTGTTAAGTAAAGTAGTGTATTTCACCAGAACGGCTGTAGACGGCGTCAGGTCACCGAGGCGTTGGGATAACTGCGGCGCTGCGGCGTCCAGACAAACCTGAGACCACTGCTTCTGAAATATATCCATCAGATTCATCCCCGAACCTTCATATAAACACAAACACGTCCAGTAAATATACATCAGACTGAGATTCAGAGATTCAGGGCAGTCTAGTTATGAAGACATCAGTACAGAGAGATGCTTCTGAAAGATTCTTCATATTTCATAGTTTAATATTCCAGCTCCAGCATAAATATACATACATATTTTAATTGCTGAATTGGACATTGTATAGTAATAATTAATATAAACAAATATATCATATCTAGATATATAAAAATATTATTCATTAAATATATACTAGAAAATATTAATTTATATAAATTGTATAAATTGCTATATATATATATATTAATGCTGTCAAACGATTAACATAATTTACATAATATATGTGTGTACTGTGTATATTTATTATGTATATAATACAAACAAATGCATGTATACATTTAAGAAAAATATGTTATGTTTATATATTAAATATATTTATACAGTATATAATATAAAATATAAATGTATATACATGTGAATATTTTCAAAATATATACTGTATGTGTGTGTATTTATATATACATAATAAATAGTTCACATACATATATTATGTAAACAAAAACTTATTTTAGGTGCGATTAATCATTTGATAGCACTAATATATATATATAACAAATTATAATCTTATTACAGTGTATATTATTTTAAATATACATGCATATTTTAATTGTATATAATATTAGTATATTATATTTTAATAGTATTATTATATACAAATATATTTTATTTAAAATATATACTATAAGAATATTTCTGATTTATATAAATTCTGTAATTTATGTATGTATAATATAACACATATTATATTATATATAAAATAAATATATACATATAAAACCAACAATTTCAATAATTTAAAGATTTTATTAATAATCATTGATATATACATATTACATAAAACATATAGTACAAAACATTTATTTGAATTTATGTATAATTTTTTTTATAAAATGCATATATATTATTTAGATATAGAACTTATATTTTAATTTATATTAATATGACTGTGTGAGCTTCAATGCAGTTTAATTACAAAGACTTCAGATATAGAGAGGAGCTTCTAAAAGCTTCTTAATAATTTACAGCTTAATATTTCAGCTCATAACGGACAGCAAACTTCTCATCTTCATCTGATCACAGTTTTATAGAAAATCATCCGCGAGTTATTTATAATGCATCATTTCTTGACATAGCAAATGCGATCTGAGATCTGAGAGAAGAAGGAGACACGTGAAAGAACTGCAAGATCATTTTTAGTGCAAAAAGACAATTTGAGCCGACTGTGATGAATGAATGAATGAATGAATGAAATGTGATGACTGTGATGAATGAATGAATGAAATGTGATTATTGTGATGAATGAATGAAATGTGATGAATGAATAAATGAATGAATGAAATGTGATGACTGATGAATGAATGAATGAATGAAATGTGATGACTGATGAATGAATGAATGAAATGTGATGACTGTGATGAATGAATTAATGAAATGTGATTATTGTGATGAATGAATGAAATGTGATGAATGAATAAATGAATGAATGAATGAAATGTGATGACTGATGAATGAATGAATGAATGAATGAAATGTGATGACTGATGAATGAATGAATGAATGAAATGTGATGACTGAATGAATGAATGAAATGTGATGACTGATGAATGAATGAATGAATGAATGAAATGTGATGACTGATGAATGAATAAATGAATGAATGAATAAATGAAATGTGATGACTGTGATGAATGAATGAATGAATGAAATGTGATGACTGATGAATGAATAAATGAATGAATGAATAAATGAAATGTGATGACTGTGATGAATTAATGAATGAATGAATGAATGAAATGTGATGACTGTGATGAATGAATGAATGAATAAATGAATGAATGAATGAATAAATGAAATGTGATGACTGTGATGAATGAATGAATAAATGAATGAATGAATAAATGAAATGTGATGACTGATGAATGAATGAATGAATGAAATGTGATGACTGTGATGAATGAATAAATGAATAAATGAATGAAATGTGATGACTGTGATGAATGAATGAATGAATAAATTAAATGTGATGACTGATGAATGAATGAATAAATGAATGAATGAATAAATGAATGAATGAATAAATGAAATGTGATGACTGTGATGAATTAATGAATGAATGAATGAATGAAATGTGATGACTGTGATGAATGAATGAATGAATAAATGAATGAATGAATAAATGAATGAATGAATAAATGAAATGTGATGACTGTGATGAATGAATGAATGAACAAATGAAATGTGATGACTGTGATGAATGAATGAATGAATGAATGAATGAATGAAATGTGATGACTGATGAATGAATAAATGAATAAATAAATTAATGAATAAATGAAATGTGATGACGGATGAATGAATGAATGAATGAAATGTGATGACTGTGATGAATGAATGAATGAATGAAATGTGATGACTGATGAATGAATGAATGAATGAATGAAATGTGATGACTGATGAATGAATGAATGACTGAATGAAATGTGATGACTGATGGATGAATGAATGAATGAATTAATGAATGAATGAAATGTGATGACTGTGATGAATGAATGAATGAATGAATGAATGAAATGTGATGACTGTGATGAATGAATGAATGAATGAAATGTGATGACTGATGAATGAATGAATGAATGAATGAATGAAATGTGATGACTGTGATGAATGAAAGTACCGTCGCTGTAGTCGATCGGAGCGTAATCACCCAGGAACAGCGATGAAGCGAAGCTGCTGATCAGAGAGATTCTCTGAAAACCACACCAGATTACATGTTATTAACACAAATATTGATGCTCGCCTGTTTCACCTGTTCATTCACACGGCTAATTAGTGCTGAGCTTTAATTACTGGCAGGAAACGCTTACAGTGTCTGACACGGACTAAACACTCTTTAATTCAGCAAAACAAACGCATGAATTCAACTCATGATGAATACTTATTCAGTACTGAAGCCATACAGCTGGTTTAACTGCTTATATATGTATACATAATTAATATTTTTATATTATAAAACAACATTAGTAAATGTTGTATATTACTATACATATTATTTAAATTAATTTAAATATACATTCATATTTTAATCTGACTTAAATACCTCATAAAAGGGTTTGACAAGCAAAGTTTATTAGTGTTGATTAATTTCCCACTGAATTATGAATTTGGGATGGAAAATACCAAAGCACTCATTTCTTATTATGTCTGAACTAAAAATAAAATAAAAATATTATTTTTTTAAAAAAATCATTGTTTTAAAATCTATAGTAATTGTTTTTTAAATATTTTATATAACATAGGTCATAAAAAATGTAATGTTTTAATTTATATAAATTCTATATATTATTATAATTTAATAAATATTTATAAAATTAATAATTAATAAATAATTTAATATAATTGCATTTTTTATGACATAATATTCAATAATAATATATGACCTTATATATATATATATCAATTTAAATATATACATATTTTAATTGCTGAACTGGTCTTAAAGACCCCATGAAATGATTTGACGTGCAAAGTTTTGTGTTGATTTATTTTCTACTGAAACATGAATTTGGGATGTAAAATATTTTTAAACAGCTTTTAGGTGATCTAGAGAGCATCTTATTGATCAGACATTTATATGAACATTGAGTTTTACCTCCGTCTCACTGAATTCATTCGGCTTCGAGTGATAAATCTTAGCAATCTGATTTCCAGTGAAGCGCTGGTGAGCAAATACACAAAACATTAAGAGACTCTGAACTTAGATGAATGTAATTATTGATTTATTTGTAGGTCATGACGGGGTTAAACGCACCTCATACGCTCGTGAGCCGGTGATGTCTGCGAGGCGTTGAGCGCCTCCTACTGACGCCTCCAGACACTGACACTGATCTGATGTACTCGAGTCCATCCAAACCGGACTGTCCTGCACCGCAAAACACTCCTACACACACAATCCACCGAGTATACAGATAAACATCAACATACAGAAGCAGTGTGTACGCGATACAACTATAAAATGCATAACATTCGTATGTTGTGAGTGTATTTTATGCTCGTATCATGCATATCGTGCACTTCCACAGGTGCATGCATGATATGCAATGCATGATGTTATGCATGTTTTCTGCTGCCCTGTTCAAGCAGAAACTCCATGAATCAGCTTCTGTCATACATCAGGTGAAGTATTAACCATTAACGCTAGACGTTAGACCCTCAGCAAACAGTGTGAGCAGCATAAGGACAGAGAGAAGAGTCTGCTGTGTTTATGCACTGATGTGGTTGTGGTCACCTGTAACTGATGGTGTAGATGTTTCTGTGGGTTCAGATGATTCAGGGTTTGTCTCGCACCCTTCCTCCAGAACACACTGCCATGTTGCTGAAACACACAGATTACATCAATGCAAGGATGCATTAACATACAGACTCAAGCTGAATCTGCAAGAACAAACTCAGTGCTACAGTATAAACCCCATATGGCAATAAATAAATGAATACACACACACACACACACACACACACACATATATATACATAAATAAATATACAATAAATATGTGTGTGTGCGTGTGTGTGTACATGTATATACACACACACACATATACCGTATATATATATATATACACATGCATGTGTGTGTTTATATGTTAAACACTGTGGTATGAAAAGTTCACACGTTCCTATTTGTTACACTTTTTATTTAAGTTTGTATTGTTATAATGTTTTTATTCTATTATTTTGATATTTTCATTGTTATTATATTTCTCCACATATATTTCAAGCTTTGGCAATATTGTATTTTTTACAGTCATGCCAATAAAGCAATTTTGAATTGAATTGAATATATATACATATACAATGTACACACACACACATCTATACATACACACATATATTTTATTATTTTTTTGTTATTTTATTTTATTTATTATATATTATTTATTTTTATATATATTTCTCCTGCTGTTTTGTAAACCACACATGCTAAACATGCATGCAAAATATACTGAGAAAATATATTTTATAAATGTAAAATATATTTAGTTTAAAGCTTCAAATGTCATTTATATTTACATTTATATATACTTTTATTAATATGTTTTAATATCCATATCAGCTAAATACATTTTGGGCATTTATGTGTATTTTGAAATATAAAAAAAAAAAATACCTGAAAATATATAGTTTTCTTTTGCTGGGACTCAAAGTTCTAAACAACTGTCTTCCCATAAATGTCAAATTAATAAGCATTTTGGCTAATTTGATTATACTCTCAGCTATCAAACAGACTAGTAATAACAGCTCTATTTTACCAGGTTTAAAAATAATCCACAAAAAATTCCTCTGAAAATAAATGCTCAAAATTCACATTTAAAAATACTGTTCAAAAAATAAATAAATCAACACAAAACACAATTAATTTCAGATAGTCAAATAGCATATGTTAATACATAAATAATAACAAATAAATGCTAAAAGTCACCTGTCCACTGCCTGAGATGGCTTTGACCCGAGAGAAATCAAAACCAGTGTTTCTCATTTTCTCCAGAAGAACATCCAGCGCCTGCAGACACACAGTTAGAGATCACATTAATAAATCCTATTTACAGCACAAAGATTGCTTAATTAATAATGATATGCACTGATATAATTTCCATTTTATAATTGCCAAAACAAATCAGGAATCAATAAACATTAGACACTATGCACTGCCACTTTATATACATTAGTGCTGCTAAACGATTAATCGCATTCAAAATAAAAGTTTTTGTTTACATAATATATGTGTGTGTAGTGTATATTTATTATGTGTATATAAATACACACACATACATAAATACATTTAAGAAAAATATGTTATGTTTATATATTAAATATATTTATAAATAATCTAAATTATATACATATATGCATGTAAATAAATATTTTCAAAATAAATACATGCCTGTGTGTGTATTTATATATACATAATAAATATACACTACGCACACATATATTATGTAAACAAAAACTTTTATTTTAAATGTGATTAATCGTTTGGCAGCACTAATATATGTATCTAGTCTTAATGGGTGCTTTTTCCTGCAGGTGAATTATGAGAGAATTGATGAGATGAATGAGCTTTACCTTCACCCACATGATCGCTGGAGACGTGACCGTCAGTTTATCATCGTGAATATGAACTCCTCCATGAGTCCTGACCAAAAACACAACGAGACAAAAATAATGAAATAATAATTAGAGAATATTAAAATTGTGAATTCCAGGTCTGGAAAACTATTTGAAACAAAGTCAATCAATGAATATACATTTTTCTAGTTATGCTCAGCCCTAAAAATGCTTTATTAGCTAGAAATTGCTCTCCGTGAGTTATTAATAATAATTAATAGTGGTGTCAAATGATTAATCATGACTAATAGCATCCAAAATAAAAGTTTTTGTTTACATAATATATGTTTGTGTACTGTGTATATTTATTACGTATATATATATATATATATATATATATATATATATATATATATATATATATATATATATATATATATATATATAAATAAATAAATAAAAGCACACACATACAGTTTATATTTTTAAAATATTTACATCTATGTATTTATATTAATATAATTTATATTATATATAAATATATTTAATATATAAACATTACATATTTTTCTTAAATATATACATGCACGTGTTTGTATTTATATATACATAATAAATATACACAGTACACACACATATATTATATGAGCAAAAACTTTTATTTTGGATGCTATTAATCGTTTGACCACTAATAATTCATTATCCAGAAATCATGAGAATTCCTAAACTAAAAAGTGTGGGAATCCCATACAATATAATCATAATATATCAAATAAAATGTATTTATACAAATATATTAAAACATCTGTATTAGTGAATACATTTTTGCCATTTTTGTGTATTTTAAATATTTAAAAATTTTCAAAATATATTGTATAATGAATATGCATTTTTCTTTTTAGCTCTAAAATTATTTATTGGCCAGAAATTGCTCTTCATGAATTATTAAATCATTGAAATGACTTGACCAAAAGGTGTGTGAACCCTGTACAATATGAATCTAACAGTGATGTTACCTGAAGCCGGGCAGCTCGCTGTCGAACTGGACGCTGCTCTGGAGAATCACCTCAAGATTTCCATCAACAGCGACCACTTTCAGCTTCAGAAATAAAAATCAGGACATTACAGTGTGTTGAAAACAGACTCGTTTACATGCATACAGGTGTTTTTACATCTGTCCACTCACATTTCATTCAGGTTCACATTTGATCATTCCCTGAGAACTGAGCCCAAGTTTTATGTTATTAAATACATAAACTGTGTGTCCAAGAGCCCACACCAATCAATAACTGTTGTTTTTAAATTCAGATTTTGAGCACTAGGTAATGCATCACAATGCTGAATGTGTTGATACAGAGAGGTTACCAAATATTCAAGATTAGAGAAGACCAAAGCTCATTGAAAAGGTCAGATAATCTTATTATTGATGCACAGATTTTCACAGAGACAGATAGAACTAAAAATAATAATAATAATAATAAAAGAGCTTTTTGGCACTAATAGATCTATCAGAAAACACTGGATATTTTTGGAAGCGTGTCAGAAACAGAAACATCTCAAAACAATGAAGAACAAAACAGTATCGTGTAAATATCATTGTGAATAACTCAGAATCATGACATATATCACATATATCCATCTCACTCCATCAGTATAGTAGCACTATAAGCGTACTCTATCATAAAATGACTTCAGAACATTATCTCTCACTGATATGAGTATTTATCTACCTGTTGCGTGCTGAAATCGAACCCCAGAAAACAAGAATCTGCTCCTGCAGCCATTGAGCTCACAAACATCCCGCCATCAAGCGATACTGTAGCACAGACAGTGAATTATGAATATTCATGAGGACGCTAACGTTAACTTCCTGGAGCGACGGTCATGTGACCTAATTAACATTCATAAGCGCAACCCTCACCAGAGCAGGATTCGTTGTTTCACCTCGCTTAGTCACGCCCACTCACCACCACCAGCCAATCATGTCAGCGAACATCATTAATATTCATGATCCAGCGAGCACGTGATATAAACAGAGACCTTCGTTCAGTACACTTAAAGGACTGTGCATCGCCTAAATAAACATGTTTGCTTAACTTAGTGAACTTTAATCTGTGACCCCGTCATGCTAGAGGTTTAACTATTGCCGTGCTTTTTAGAAATATGTATTTATAATAACACGAAGTGGAGTTTTTCAGCACATTTTAGAAACAGGAAGCTGAAGGATGTCTGGAACAATTCATGGAAGTTGCATAGAAGTTAAACATGCACGTGCAAAAACAAAGCTTTGTATGTGCATGAGTAAAATAAAGCAGCCAAGCAATTTCAGCTCATTTTATTTCAATGAAATAGCATTAAATAGTATTTTAGTATTTTGATATTGTGGTCAAACAACCTTTTTTTACCCACTGCTTTTAACACATTACAAAAATGCATTGTATATTGTATTATTTTAATGTTGGGAGCAATTCACCTAAACTAACTGCAATAATACTCTTCAGCTACAACACAGTAAAGTAACTAACACACAACATGATTGAGTTTGTGACAGTTCACCTCACCCGCTGCATCAACAATACTGAGCAAACATTCTGACGAATTACATGATTAATGAGTTTACCTGCATTATTTTATCTTTCTTTTCTCGCTTTTTTTCTAGTTATTTTAGCTAGAGTTTGCACAACATATTAATATTGAAATATGAATATTGCATGAGTGTTCCTTCGTGCCTTTGTCTTTTGCAAACTGCAGAACAACCTTGAATCGTCCTCTTTTGTTTGCATTTTGATGCAAGTCTTGTTGGCAAAGCCCACAAAGCACACATGAGACGAGAGCCTTCAGATGGACAAATCAAGCTGCTTTTATGATTCTACTGCAATAAAAGCAGATTTGTCTGGATGTTATGAGGATGTGGCTGTGCTGTTGCTCATATCTGACGTGTGCAGACGTGTGGAGAGAGATCAGGACAGAAGAAGAGGACCAGAGCAGCGTCAGGATGGACATCGAGCTCTTAGAAGAGCAATACAGCTCCATCAGAGAGAAACAGAGACACCAAACTCACGTCATGTGCTTCAAGAAAGGTAAGAAGTGACTAGAATTCATTACAGAGTCCAGCGAACAGGAAGCGTTCTCAGAAGGTTCTGTCAGGGTTATGAACTAACAGACTAGTGTTTGTGGGATTTAATAACGTTCTCATAAATATCATTTATGCATCATTCATGGAATGTTTTTCTAAAACATTTTAATATGCAAAATTTTATAAAGTAACGTTGTAATGTTTGCACAATGATAAAATGTTCCTGTAATGTTTCACATAACAAGAGAAAAATGTTTTTAAAATGTTTTTGAATGTTCAGAGAACAGAAATAAAAAATGTATATCATTAGCAAAACATATTTTTGTTAGCTTGGATTATATATATATATATACTGTATATGTTCCAAAAAAACAAGGTCATGAATACTTGCATAAATTAATAATCCTATTGTGAGTTACATGTTTTGTGGTTAATATTTATTGCATTTAAATCAGTTGCATTTATTGTTAAACACAGAAAAATTTATTTTTAAGTTTTGTCACACATTTTACTCATGGACTGAATATTTTTTTATTTTTAAGAGTTTTTTTCTTTCTTTAAAGTCAATCTAAAACCATAAATATTTTTTGTTACTTTGAATTGAAATAAATTTTGACTAAAATAAAATAAAATATTTAAAAATAAAATTAAACTTATTTTCATTCAGCAACATTTCTCATCTTCATTTAGTTTATCTTGACGTGCTAAAATAATAAAAACTTAAATATATTAGTTATTTTATATATATATATACAGTATATATATATATATATATATATATATATATATATATATATAATTACTTAAAATTTTAATTAAAAATTAAAAATAAAAAAATGCACATAGAAAATATAAAAATAAAGAAAATTCAAAATATTAATAAAAACTATAATAGTATCTCTTTTATACTAAAATAACCATGTTTATTCATACAAATAAAAATAGTGAGCATCACTGTTATTACCCTGGAAAAATGTAACAAAATTCATAAAATATAACAAAGGCAACATGTGACAACTTGCCCCGCCTTGATATTTATGTAAAATATTCTAGTCCTGAGTTCAACTTCAGTTCAGCTGTCATTATATACAGTAGCTGACTCTTGTCCTAATGGTCAGTGTGGTTTATTGTTATTTATTGGACATTATTTATCATAAC
>CM041807.1:39176608-39191608 GCA_023376895.1 Aspiorhynchus laticeps
GGTAAACACAAATTAACCATGGGTTTACTACAGATAAAACCAAAAAAACATGGTAAACACAAATTAACCATGGGTTTACTACAGATAAAACATGGGTACTATAGTTAAACTATGGTAAACACAAATTAACCATGGGTTTACTACAGATAAAACCAGAAAAACATGGTAAACACAAATTAACCATGCTTTTACTACAGATAAAACATGGTTACTATAGTTAAACTATGGTGACCACAAATTAACCATGGGTTTACTACAGATAAAACATGGTTACTATAGTTAAACTATGGTAAACACAAATTAACCATGGTTTTACTACAAATAAAACATGGGTACTATAGTTAAACTATGGTGACCACAAATTAACCATGGGTTTACTACAGATAAAACATGGTTACTATAGTTAAACTATGGTAAACACAAATTAACCATGGTTTTACTACAGATAAAACATGGTTACTATAGTTAAACTATGGTAAACACAAATTAACCATGGGTTTACTACAGATAAAACATGGTTACTATAGTTAAACTATGGTAAACACAAATTAACCATGGGTTTACTACAGATAAAACATGGGTACTATAGTTAAACTATGGTAAACACAAATTAACCATGGGTTTACTACAGATAAAACCAGAAAAACACGGTAAACACAAATTAACCATGCTTTTACTACAGATAAAACCAGAAAAACACGGTAAACACAAATTAACCATGGGTTTACTACAGATAAAACATGGTTACTATAGTTAAACTATGGTAAACACAAATTAACCATGGTTTTACTACAGATAAAACATGGTTACTATAGTTAAACTATGGTAAACACAAATTAACCATGGGTTTACTACAGCTAAAACATGGTTACTATAGTTAAACTATGGTGACCACAAATTAACCATGGGTTTACTACAGATAAAACATGGGTACTATAGTTAAACTATGGTAAACACAAATTAACCATGGGTTTACTACAGATAAAACATGGTTACTATAGTTAAACTATGGTAAACACAAATTAACCATGGGTTTACTACAGATAAAACATGGTTACTATAGTTAAACTATGGTAAACACAAATTAACCATGGGTTTACTACAGATAAAACATGGGTACTATAGTTAAACTATGGTGACCACAAATTAACCATGGGTTTACTACAGATAAAACATGGGTACTATAGTTAAACTATGGTAAACACAAATTAACCATGGGTTTACTACAGATAAAACATGGTTACTATAGTTAAACTATGGTAAACACAAATTAACCATGGGTTTACTACAGATAAAACATGGTTACTATAGTTAAACTATGGTAAACACAAATTAACCATGGGTTTACTACAGATAAAACATGGGTACTATAGTTAAACTATGGTGACCACAAATTAACCATGGGTTTACTACAGATAAAACATGGTTACTATAGTTAAACTATGGTAAACACAAATTAACCATGGGTTTACTACAGATAAAACATGGGTACTATAGTTAAACTATGGTAAACACAAATTAACCATGGGTTTACTACAGATAAAACATGGTTACTATAGTTAAACTATGGTAAACACAAATTAACCATGGGTTTACTACAGATAAAACATGGGTACTATAGTTAAACTATGGTAAACACAAATTAACCATGGTTTTACTACAGATAAAACATGGCTACTATAGTTAAACTATGGTAAACACAAATTAACCATGGTTTTACTACAGATAAAACATGGTTACTATAGTTAAACTATGGTGACCACAAATTAACCATGGGTTTACTACAGATAAAACATGGTTACTATAGTTAAACTATGGTAAACACAAATTAACCATGGGTTTACTACAGATAAAACATGGTTACTATAGTTAAACTATGGTAAACACAAATTAACCATGGGTTTACTACAGATAAAACATGGTTACTATAGTTAAACTATGGTAAACACAAATTAACCATGGTTTTACTACAGATAAAACCCCCAAAAACATGGTTACTATAGTTAAACTATGGTAAACACAAATTAACCATGGTTTTACTACAGATAAAACATGGTTACTATAGTTAAGCTATGGTAAACACAAATTAACCATGGGTTTACTACAGATAAAACATGGTTACTATAGTTAAACTATGGTAAACACAAATTAACCATGGTTTTACTACAGATAAAACATGGTTACTATAGTTAAACTATGGTGACCACAAATTAACCATGGTTTTACTACAGATAAAACATGGTTACTATAGTTAAACTATAGTGACTACAAATTAACCATGGTTTTACTACAGATAAAACATGGTTACTATAGTTAAACTATAGTGACCACAAATTAACCATGGGTTTACTACAGATAAAACATGGTTACTATAGTTAAACTATGGTAAACACAAATTAACCATGGTTTTACTACAGATAAAACATGGTTACTATAGTTAAACTATGGTGACCACAAATTAACCATGGGTTTACTACAGATAAAACCAAAAAAAACATGGTTACTATAGTTAAACTATGGTAAACACAAATTAACCATGCTTTTACTACAGATAAAACATGGTTACTATAGTTAAACTATGGTGACCACAAATTAACCATGGGTTTACTACAGATAAAACCAAAAAAAACATGGTTACTATAGTTAAACTATGGTAAACACAAATTAACCATGCTTTTACTACAGATAAAACATGGTTACTATAGTTAAACTATGGTAAACACAAATTAACCATGGTTTTACTACAGATAAGACATGGTTACTATAGTTAAACTACGGTAAACACAAATTAACCATGGGTTTACTACAGATAAAACCAAAAAAACATGGTTACTATAGTTAAACTATGGTAAACACAAATTAACCATGGTTTTACTACAGATAAAACATGGTTACTGTAGTTAAACTATGGTAAACACAAATTAACCATGGGTTTACTACAGATAAAACATGGTTACTATAGTTAAACTATGGTAAACACAAATTAACCATGGGTTTACTACAGATAAAACATGGTTACTATAGTTAAACTATGGTAAACACAAATTAACCATGGGTTTACTACAGATAAAACATGGTTACTATAGTTAAACTATGGTAAACACAAATTAACCATGGGTTTACTACAGATAAAACATGGTTACTATAGTTAAACTATGGTAAACACAAATTAACCATGGTTTTACTACAGATAAAACATGGTTACTATAGTTAAACTATGGTAAACACAAATTAACCATGGTTTTACTACAGATAAAACATGGTTACTATAGTTAAACTATGGTAAACACAAATTAACCATGGGTTTACTACAGATAAAACATGGTTACTATAGTTAAACTATGGTAAACACAAATTAACCATGGGTTTACTACAGATAAAACATGGTTACTATAGTTAAACTATGGTAAACACAAATTAACCATGGGTTTACTACAGATAAAACATGGTTACTATAGTTAAACTATGGTAAACACAAATTAACCATGGGTTTACTACAGATAAAACATGGTTACTATAGTTAAACTATGGTAAACACAAATTAACCATGGTTTTACTACAGATAAAACATGGCTACTATAGTTAAACTATGGTAAACACAAATTAACCATGGTTTTACTACAGATAAAACATGGCTACTATAGTTAAACTATGGTAAACACAAATTAACCATGGTTTTACTACAGATAAAACATGGCTACTATAGTTAAACTATGGTAAACACAAATTAACCATGGTTTTACTACAGATAAAACATGGTTACTATAGTTAAACTATGGTGACCACAAATTAACCATGGTTTTACTACAGATAAAACATAGTTAAACTATGGTAAACACAAATTAACCATGGGTTTACTACAGATAAAACATGGTTACTATAGTTAAACTATGGTAAACACAAATTAACCATGGGTTTACTACAGATAAAACATGGTTACTATAGTTAAACTATGGTAAACACAAATTAACCATGGTTTTACTACAGATAAAACATGGTTACTATAGTTAAACTATGGTAAACACAAATTAACCATGGTTTTACTACAGATAAAACATGGTTACTATAGTTAAACTATGGTAAACACAAATTAACCATGGGTTTACTACAGATAAAACATGGTTACTATAGTTAAACTATGGTAAACACAAATTAACCATGGGTTTACTACAGATAAAACATGGTTACTATAGTTAAACTATGGTAAACACAAATTAACCATGGGTTTACTACAGATAAAACATGGTTACTATAGTTAAACTATGGTAAACACAAATTAACCATGGGTTTACTACAGATAAAACATGGTTACTATAGTTAAACTATGGTAAACACAAATTAACCATGGTTTTACTACAGATAAAACATGGCTACTATAGTTAAACTATGGTAAACACAAATTAACCATGGTTTTACTACAGATAAAACATGGTTACTATAGTTAAACTATGGTGACCACAAATTAACCATGGTTTTACTACAGATAAAACATGGCTACTATAGTTAAACTATGGTAAACACAAATTAACCATGGTTTTACTACAGATAAAACATGGTTACTATAGTTAAACTATGGTAAACACAAATTAACCATGGGTTTACTACAGATAAATCATGGTTACTATAGTTAAACTATGGTAAACACAAATTAACCATGGGTTTACTACAGATAAATCATGGTTACTATAGTTAAACTATGGTAAACACAAATTAACCATGGGTTTACTACAGATAAATCATGGTTACTATAGTTAAACTATGGTAAACACAAATTAACCATGGGTTTACTACAGATAAAACATGGTTACTATAGTTAAACTATGGTAAACACAAATTAACCATGGTTTTACTACAGATAAAACATGGTTACTATAGTTAAACTATGGTGACCACAAATTAACCATGATTTTGCAACACTAACCATAGTTTAACGATGGTATTTGTAGTAAAACTGATATACAAATGGTAGTCAATACGCCAAAAAAATCATGGTTACTACAATTTTACTATAATAAAACCATGGTTAATTTTCGTAAGGGAAGGTCACTTTTGGGTAACACTTTATTTTATGGTGTCATTGTTACACGTTACATGTACTGTCTATAATAATAATAAATTATTCATAATTTCATGCAAGTAACAGTTTATTTTACAGTGTTATTGTTACATGTTACATGTACTTGCTATTATAATAACAATAAATTATGCATAATTATTACATGCAAGTAACCCTAAACCAAACTCCAATTCTAATCCTAACCATATAGTAAGTACATGTAATTAATTAATATTACTCAGTATTTAAATGTATAATTACACTGCAACAAGGACACCTTAAAATAAAGTGTAACCTTATTTTGTAATTGAATTATGTAATTTAGTTACATGTAACGCTGGCCGTTAACGTGTTTATTTGACTTCATCTGCTCAGGAGCTGGCTCAGAAATACGTGTCAGCCACTGAGTTTACTCTGGAGGAGGTGATATCAACTCTGGAGAGCATCAGAGCAGACACCAGCAGGAAAGATGAAGGGAATAAAGAGTTTAAAGAGACATCAGTGGCCTCGCTGGAGCTCCACCTGCCCAAAACAGAAGGAGAGGTACTGATGCATTCACATTCATTTACTCTACACGGACAGTAATGAAGTACCGTATTGACCCGAATATAAAACAACCTTTTTCAAGATGTACCTTTTGGAGAAGGCTTTTTGAAAACCAAATCTTGTGTTTTATTAAGCAAAAAATATAATATTGCATATTTTGTTTTGAATGTATGGTGAATACTGGTAGAATGTGCCAACAATCACATTTAAAAATATACACTTTTGGATATACCATATAAATAACAGGTAGCCCATCTGAATTATATAACATTTAGGCTATCCATCTCATAGTAGCCTACCAAAATTTCATTATCAGTAGAAGTGAAATCTTATTGTAGTCTTCAAATCTGGGTTCTGTCTTATGTTTTAGAATCACTTACAGAGGAATTAACATGACAGTCACGACTGATGCCGCTGTAAGCTTTTCATTTTCTTTTGTTTTCACTCGCGATCTTCTAACATTACAACACACATTACATTACGTATTTGTGACCCTGGAGCATAAAAGGAGTCATAAGTAACACAGGTATATTTGTAGCAATAACCAACAATACATTGTATGGGTCAAAATTATCCATTTTTCGTTTATGCCAAAAATCATTAGGATATTAAGTAAAGATCATGTTCCATGAAGATATTTTGTAAATTTCCTACCATAAATATATCAAAACTTCATTTTTGATTAGTAATATGCATGTCTAAGATCTTCATTTGGACAACTTTAAAGGTGATTTTCTCAATATTTTGATTTTTTTGCACCCTCAGATTCCATATTTTCAAATATTGTCCTATCATAACAAACCATACATCAATGGAAAGCTTATTTATTCAGCTTTCAGATGATGTATAAATCTCAATTTTCGAAAAATTGATGCTTATGACTGGTTTTGTGGTCCTGGGTCACATTTCATGGCACACTGGTTTTATGTGTGTTTGGCGCCACCTGTTGTTGTGGGTGTATTATTGACATGTCAAAGTCTAGACCCTGAATAATAGACAAGCGCGTTTATTCAAATGTATTTCCAAGAAAAAAACATTGTCTTATATTTGGGTCAATACGGTACTTTTTTACTTGATTACTGTATTTAAGTACAGTTTTTAAGTATCTGCACTTTACTTGAGTTTCTGGAAACTTATGATTTTAACTACATTTACATTTACATTTAGTCATTTGGCAGACGCTTTTATCCAAAGCGACTTACAATTGGGGACATTTAAAAGACAAATATCATACTTTTCACTCCATTACATTTCTATCAAGGTGCTATGTAGCAGTTTTGAAAGTCTGTGTTTTTTTTCTTCTCTAAAACGCAACTTTTTTTTTTTTTCAGAAAAATATTAATCACTAATGTAGGGTTACGTGAAGTGATTTGAACAGTAACTAGTTGCAGATGGGATATTTATTTACAACAATTCAATAATAAGAAGTTAATATTGTGGTATATATTAGACACAATATTGTCTGATTTTGCTAAATTGTGTAAATGTTTCTATAGGTTTTTAACATTCTAAAAGCTCTTAATTCCAAAGATGTGCTACAAGCTACTCAGTGTATTCAGTAATGTATTGTAAGTCGCTTCAGAGGTATTGCAAGTATTACTGTACATGCAACAATAATAAAACATTAATTTACATAAAAAGGAAATTTACTTTTAGTACTTTTAAAAGCAAGTACCTCTGTACTTTTACAACTTTCACTTGTAATGGAGTAATATTTGACCAGCAGTATCAAGTAATAGAGTTGTGTACCTAATTTATCTCATGATTTGTTGTTGTTTTATTGTTTTTTTTTAAGATTAAGAAAAAGAAAGTTCAATTAAAAACCAAACTGGACATCACCACGCAAGAGCTGAAGAAACAGTAAGTTTAAAACTGGACTGAAGCCCGTTTCTTTGGAGGCCCGGGATAGAAAAATGTAAAAAGTAATTGCGACATTTTTAAGATATTTCCAGATGTAGACTCTTCGTGTGATCGCTGTGGGCTTGCACCAGCATCAGTGGCGCTGTACGAAACTATCAACCTACTGGAAAAATGTGTTCTGTTATTATCAAGAATATTGATTTATTCTTGATCATTTAGATCCTCTGATGCCATTTTTAATTTTTTAAGATAAGCTAAAAACACTGCTGAGCACAGTATAGTCTTATTTGTCAGTCAACTAGCACAAAGATTATTATTAATAAACTGGAAACAGAAAGCTGCACCCACACACCTGAAAAAATCAGATTCGCTTTGAAAAAGAAAGAAGAGAAATGTTATCAAATCTGGCAACCTTTGATAGATTGCTTTAATGATATTAATTCTAGTGTTCCCTAAGTAAAAGTAAATTATTAAGCCAAGAAGAGGAATAAATTAATAAGTTGAGGTATCTGTTTACCCTCAACCCCCCATTTATTAACTTTTTTTTTTTGTATTTTATGTATTCTATTATTTTTTATTTTTTATTTATTTATTTTTTAAATAAAAAAATATTATTTTTTATTATTATTATTATTATAATTTTTTTTTTTTTCTTTTTTTTTTTTCACCAGATACACAGGATATATACTTCATAACCCTTGATCTCAGATATGATCAAGCATTGATGTTGGGCAATATTTGAAATGATTCAGCCTGCTGTGTAATATGCTTTTGGGTAGATTTTGGAACGCACAGGTCACATTAGTTAAATCAGTTATGCAGAATGAGCTCTTGAAGAAGAGACTCTAGAAACACTTTGATCTCTATTCCTTTTGCTACTGGTAGACATTGTTGAAGTTATCCAGTGGGAGATTGTGTTTAACAAAAATCCAATTAATAAAGTTTAAAAAATAATAAAAATCCAATTAATAAAGTTTAAAAAATAAAAATAATTATTGACATTTTTCTCACAATTCTGACTTTTTTCTTGCAGTTCTAAGAAAAAAGTCAGAATACAAAGATATGAGCTCAAAATTGTGAGAAAAAAATCTGAATTGTGAGATATAAACTGGGAATTGAGCAATTAAAAAGTCACAATTACTTTTTAAAATTTTTATTCTGTGGCGCAAAAACCAGATGTAAACTCAGAATTCAGAAAAAAAAGTGCTAAACTCTGAATTGTGAGATATGAACTTGAAATTTTAAGAAAAAAGTCAGAATTGTGAGATAAAAAGTTGCAATTACATTTTTTGTTTTTTTTATTTCTATGGCAAAAATTATTAAGTCATAATTGCAGCATACAAACTTGTGAGAGAAACTCAAAATTGTAAGAAAAAAAGTCTGTTTATCTCCTGACGTTTTTCCCCAGAATTGCAAGAAACAAGTCTGAATTGTGAGATTAAGTCACAATTACCATTTTTAATTTTTTTATTCCATAACAGAGATGGGCTTCTATACATTTCTGTTGCGATTCACTCATTTAAATCTTTGTGTTTAATTTTAAACTTATTCTGCTTTAAAGGATCAGTGAAGAATATGGATTCAAACACTTTAATCTGATTTTGTCTGGAAAAACACTGTCTCCAGGTAAATACTTCATGTTTATATTAGAGCCTTTGTTCGTAGATGTATTAATTACTGCACGTTGTAACACAATCCGTGTTTGTTTAAGGGAAGAGGCTTGATGAACAGAATGTGAAGAACAACAGTAAGATCATGGTGCACGTCGTGTCCTCGGAGCAGGAGAAGACTGAGATGCTGAAGAACGAGGAGAAGAAGCGCCAGCGAGATGAAGGATTGCAGAGAACGCAGAAGGGTTTCCAGATCCTGTCGGAGAGAGGTGAACCTTCAATATACATTCTCCAGCGCCTCAGTTTTTCACAACATCTGTGATGCAAAATCAATAAGCCACTTTTTGCAATCCTGTTTGATTTGTCATTTAACTGCAAAATAATCACAAAAAGCAAAGCACCATTTAAACGTATTGACCGGTTAATATGATAAAGAAACATGCATAAATGAAAAAAAGTGCAGAACGTTCTTGATTTTTAAAATAATTATTAAGTGCAATAAGCCGCGAAAAAGGACTCAATGCAGCGCTCACACACACACACACACAGAAAGCCGCTTATGATGCGCTTAAATGGTCAAATACAACCAAAATTGTCAAATTGCCCAGTATTCCCATAAAAATATCAATTGGATTCATGCATTAGATCTTAAAGTGACAGCATACCTGCTGTTGTCTTTGTCATTAATGGTAATCAAACAACAAATAAAAGAGAAAATCAGTCTCTGCTCTTCACTGATCGCTTTTGTAACTTTAATAAAGATTAGTATGTTTAATTCATACAGTAAAGACTGCAGGGTTTTATTTTACGTTTGATTATTCAAGTTGTGCTCTTTATTTCATTTGTATCTTTGTCCTTGCCATTTTCTTCTTTTCCTATTTTTTTAACAACAGCATAAAAAAAGTTTCAATTTTTCAAAAAAAAAGTTATGTCAGATTTTGATAAGACACAAAAAATATTTATAGGACTGATCCTACAAACCTGTTTGAAGTCACATATGTGTCCCTGGAGCACAAAACCAGTCTTAAGTCGCTGAGGTGTATTTGTAGCAATAGACAAAAATACATTGTATGGGTCAAAATTATCCATTTTTCTTTTATGCCAAAAATCATTAGGATATTAAGATCATGTTCCATGAAGATATTTTGTGAATTTCTTACCGTAAATATATCAAAAGTTAATTTTTGATTAGTAATATGCATTGCTAAGAACTTAATTTGAACAACTTTAAAGATGATTTTCTCAATATTTTGATTTTTTTGCACCCTCAGATTCCAGATTTTCAAATAGTTGTATCTCAGCCAAATATTGTCCTATCATAACAAACCATACATCAATGGAAAGATTATTTATTCAGCTTTCAGATGATGTATACATCTCAATTTTGAAAAACTGACACTTATGACTGGTTTTGTGGTCCAGGGTCACATACAGTATATGTATTATATCATTTTATCATTTGTGTATCCATCAGACGGGAGTGAAGATCCGGCCACCACCCCGTTCTTAGAGATCGCCGATCAGAAAGGAAATCCGCTGCAGATCCCTGACAGCGAGAGGAAGGTGAATCCCATCATCTTCATGTTACTGTGAAGATTTTTCTTATAAATGTGTCTTCCAGTCTTCTGAACCTCACAGAGATGAGATGAATTCTTTAGCATGCATACAGTATCTCCTCTTCTTTTCTCTTAATGCATTGCTTAGTTTGAGTTTGCTTGCATTAATGTCTGATCTCTTGTATCGATCAGGCTCTGATCCTGGCCATGGGTTTCCATGAGAAAGGTCGAGCTCTGATGAAGAAGAGGAACCACAGCGCTGCTCTTTCTCACCTGCTGCAGGCCGACGAACAGTTCAAGTATGACTTTATCAAACATTACCGACAGCATGAGAAGACATGCAGAATAAAAGACTCAAACCTTAGAATCAATCATGACTGTTCACTATTCAAGCTTCAGGTTTCATTCAATCGTCAATAGAACAAAACACTGTCTTTTCTGGCTGTATATATGCAAAAGAGCAAAGAACAATCATAATACAATCAATATGTAAATAAATGCATGAAAAACCGCCAATTACAGCTCAGTATGCAAATAATACAGTGACATCAGCGCTGTCTTCTGAAGAGCTGCTTTATTGCTGATTCGAATCTGTTTCATAATTGATGAACTTTGAAACATCAACACTGTTATTGAACTGAACTGAATCAACACTGAACCAAACTGAGCTGAATAATGACTCTATTGTCTTTTTGAGCTGCTTTATAGCTGAAATTGTCTTCTTATAGAATGTGACTCTTGTAGAATATGACTCATTTAAATCTTGTAGAATGCAAGGCCTTTGATTCTTCTGGAATACAGCTCATTTGATTTAGGGCGGGCGATATGAGCAAAAATTCAAATCTCGGTATTTTTTTGGCTGATTTGCGGTATACGGTATATATCTCGGTATTTTGTATTTGGATTAAACAAATAAAGTGAATGTAAGCATGTAGGCATATATTATGTGCAAAAAAGGGTTAAAATCACATTACATTCTAACATTGTAACATTGCAATCTAAAAACAAAAATAATGCTTTTAAAGCAGAAGTTAAATTTACTAAGCTAAAAATAAAAATAATAAAAAAGCACAGACTGAGTAAAAAGGCTATTTTGATTACCCCATTACACTTTACAGTTAGTGCTATCATACAAATACACTTACCTGTAGGTTTAAAATTCTACATATGTCACATTTATTGTCCAGCTACTAATATTTCAGCAAAATTTATATTTTAGTCAGAGTTATTGCGCTCCTATTTCATTGAGCTCCGTCTGTTTGGCGCGCATGCACGCGGCGGCGCTCGTTCTAAATGAAGTCTGTGAATTGTAAGTTATGCATTAAGGAAAACAGCACGTCTCAAACACATTAAACAGCATGAGTAGCGTCTCTGTCAGCGGCACACACAGCCTTTCTGTCAGAGCATCTGACGTGGCCAGCGCGAGCCGCTTTAAACTATACCAGACTATAGGCTACTTTATCTTGTGAGTTTTTTTTTTTTAAAGCCCTTCATATAAAGCTTGTCACATGTTTAGAACAAATTGTATTATGCACTTTTCTCCGCAGCAGCTCAGTGTCCTTCCTAGATATTTTTTTTCAGATGCGCTCGTATCAAACTGTATATCGATATTAACGGTATTGCTTCATACCGTATCGCTTCTAAAGAATATTTCGATATATCGTACAAACTCGATATACCGCCCAGCCCTAATTTGATTCTTAGAACGTCACTCATTTGACTTATATAATATATGACTCGTTTGCATCTTATAGAATACAATGCATTTGATTCTTTTGCAAGTCCTTTGATTCTTAGAATATGACTCATTAAAATCTTATAGAATACCTCGCCAGAGTATGATGCCTTTGATTCTTATAGAATACAGCTGGTTAGATTCTTAGAATATGACTCATTTGATTCTATAGAATCCAACACCTTTGATTCTTATTGAATATGGTGTGTTCGATTCTTAGAATATGATTCATTTGGTTGTTATATTAAACAACTCCTTTGATTCTCATAGAAAATGACACATTTGATTCTTAGAATATGACTCATTTGATTCTTATAGGATATGACTCATTTGATTCTTGCAGAATACTTCTTTGATTCTAGTAGAATATGACTCATTTGATTCTTATAGAATATGACATCTTTGAATCTTGTAGAATATGGCTTGTTCGATTCTTAGAATATGATTCGTGTAACTCCTTTGATTCTTGTAGAATATGACACATTTGATTCTTATAGAATGTGGTTTATTTGATTCTTAGAATATGACTCATTTGATTCTTATAGAATACAGCTGGTTAGATTCTTAGAATATGACTCATTTGATTCTTATAGATTACAGCTGGTTAGATTCTTAGAATATGACTCATTTGATTCTTATAGATTACAGCTGGTTAGATTCTTAGAATATGACTCATTTGATTCTTATAGATTACAGCTGGTTAGATTCTTAGAATATGACTCATTTGATTCTTATAGATTACAGCTGTTAGATTCTTAGAATATGACTCATTTGATTATTATAGATTATAGCTGGTTAGATTCTTAGAATATGACTCATTTGATTCTTATAGATTACAGCTGTTAGATTCTTAGAATATGACTCATTTGATTCTTATAGATTACAGCTGGTTAGATTCTTAGAATATGACTCATTTGATTCTTATAGATTACAGCTGTTAGATTCTTAGAATATGACTCATTTGATTATTATAGATTACAGCTGTTAGATTCTTAGAATATGACTCATTTGATTCTTATAGATTACAGCTGGTTAGATTCTTAGAATATGACTCATTTGATTATTATAGATTACAGCTGGTTAGATTCTTAGAATATGACTCATTTGAATATTATAGATTACAGCTGTTAGATTCTTAGAATATGACTCATTTGATTCTTATAGAATACAGCTGGTTAGATTCTTAGAATATGACTCATTTGATTTTTATAGATTACAGCTGGTTAGATTCTTAGAATATGACTCATTTGATTCTTATAGATTACAGCTGTTAGATTCTTAGAATATGACTCATTTGAATATTATAGATTACAGCTGTTAGATTCTTAGAATATGACTCATTTGATTTTTATAGATTACAGCTGGTTAGATTCTTAGAATATGACTCATTTGATTCTTATAGATTACAGCTGGTTAGATTCTTAGAATATGACTCATTTGAATATTATAGATTACAGCTGTTAGATTCTTAGAATATGACTCATTTGATTCTTATAGAATACAGCTGGTTAGATTCTTAGAATATGACTCATTTGATTTTTATAGATTACAGCTGGTTAGATTCTTAGAATATGACTCATTTGAATATTATAGATTACAGCTGTTAGATTCTTAGAATATGACTCATTTGATTTTTATAGATTACAGCTGGTTAGATTCTTCGAATATGACTCATTTGATTATTATAGATTACAGCTGTTAGATTCTTCGAATATGACTCATTTGATTCTTATAGAATACGACTCATTTGATTCTAATAGACTATGATTGATTTGATTCAGTTAAGACTTGTGGGGTGTTAATCCAGTGCTGTGCTGTGATCATTGAATGCTAATGATCTGCTAATGTTTGTTATGTGTGTGTTGAGCAGTAAGTGTAACTCTGCGCTGCTGAGGACGGTGGATAACTACGCTGTTCTGCAGCTGGATGTGGTTTGGTGTTATCAGGCTCTGCAGCAGCTCGACTGTCTGAACGATGCTAGAGAGCGTCTGGAACGAGCCGAGGACTGCTTCAAGAGATGCTACGGAGAGCAGCAGAGCCGTCTGCAGCAGATCAAGGTCTGAGAAACACCTCGAGCATCTGAACACTGAGCTTCACATCACACACACACGTGTGTTTACAGCGTATGTCATGTGTTTCTGTCACTCAGGGTCACACCGGAGGAGAGGACGTGCTGTTTCTGAGGCTCTATCTGCTCCAGAGTCTGCTGGCCTATCATGATGGCAACAAGAACCAAGCGTCAAACAAGCTCAGAAACGTAAATGCTTACATTTTTAATTATTCTGTCTCTATTACTGTTCATTTACTTTGATTACCAAACTCAACTCAAAAGAGCATCAAGTGCTAGTACTGCAGATTGTGATTCATTCCAGTGATCTGAATCTTTTGATTCTGTTCAACAAAAAGACTCGTTCACGATTGTTCAGTGATACACCAGTAGATGGAAACCAGTGAGAGTTTGGAACGAATCTTTGAATCGTTCACCCAACACATTTGTTCATGAAATCAAACCCACATCGCGTGTATGTTCACATTAATGCTAATAAAAATCTAATTTAAAAAATAGATATAAAAAATAAAAATAAAAACAAATACAAAAAAAGTACATTTTTAAGTACATTTTCATTAAATACATTT
>CM041807.1:39196608-39201608 GCA_023376895.1 Aspiorhynchus laticeps
TCCACCGGTGAGACCTGCATCCGCTCATGTGATCGATACAAACATCATATATAATATATGATCAGCTTACAGAAAAATAATCCTTTCAGTGTTTAAAAAAAAATTACATGAGAAAAAATAGATTAAAAAAAAATTATATTGAATAAAAAATGACATTATTTTAAGCATAAATATATTTTATATATTTTGAATATTCAAAAATCTCTCTCTCTCTCTCTCAATATATATATATATATATTGTTTCTGTATATAAATATATATTTATGTGTGTGTTTTTTATATACAGACACAAAACATGATCAACAAAAAAAAAAACTTTTTACAACTGGAAAAAATTACATTAATAAAAAAATAATTACAAAATAAATATATATTTAAATTCATTAAACTATTTTATATATATATCTCAAGAAACAGAAAAAAAATAGATTTTTTAAAAGAGGAAAATATAAGATGTATACAAAAATAAAATGAATACATAAATATAAATACATATGCATATTTAAAATATATATATTTAAAAAACACAAAAAAGGAAAAATAGGATGAATACTAAAAAAATGTAAGAATACATATTATAACTACACAGATTTATATAATGCTATTATTAGTAATAAAAATAAATTAGTGTATATATTACTATCCCAACAATAATACATGATTTATAAATTATAATAAAGATGTAAGATATAAAAGCTATAAAATATAAAAATAAAAAAGAAATTAAAACTTAAAAAATGTAATTATATATTATGTATATACAGTTCATATATATATATGTATGTGTGTGTCTTCATTTATTATTTATTAATAATTAATATTTATAAACATTATTTTTAGTATTATTTTAGTCATTTATTATTGTTTTATCTAGTAATAATGATTAGTTTGATATAAAGACGTGATGATGAGTGGAGCTGTGTCTGTTTCAGCGTCCGGCTCGAGTCGTCTGGACGAGGAGCTGGTGAACGAGGTTCTGGAGGACATTCCCAGACATGAAGAAGATTATCTGGACCTGACGCTGGACGAGGAGAAGCAGCTGATGGAGCAGATCAGATCCAGTCTGGAGAAACAGAGCTCCTCCTCCGGATGAACCCAGTTCAGCGTTCATGTGTGCATGTTATTTGTTTCAGATAACACTCATCAATGATCATAATAGTAATATCCGTTAATAATCTGAAGCTTGATTTATGACGTATGTCAAAGAGCATTGATTTATCTTTATTTAATGATTGGCTTGTTTGGGTTGATGGTGATTCTACATTAATTTCATGATCGGTTCAGTTGAAGTACTTTCATTTCTTTCAGTTTGGTTCTGGTTAATAATGTTCAGCTTCAGATGTTTGTTGAACATGATGTAATAAAGATTCGCTCGTTGTGAACGTTTACAGTGTCCACATTTTTATTCTCAATACACTTAAAAAAAATAAAAATTCAAGTTGTGAATAAGAAAAAAGATTATTGGAATATGTTTCTTAGTATTTAATTGTGAAATTAACAAGTAATGTGAAAATTGTGTAAATCTACTAAATAAAATTCAGCTTAGTTTTCATATATATATATATATTTTTATAATTGTGGTTTTATTTTATTAAACTAGTTGAAAAAAACTAGTGAAGGTAAAAGTGATTCAAAATTGAATTTTTATATATTTCAAAAAAATTGGTCTCTTCTGCTCACCAAGGCTGCATTTATTTGATCACAAATACAGTAAAAATTGTGAAATATTATTACAATTTATAATAGTTGCTTTCTATGTGAATATCTGTTAAACTGTAATTTATTTCTGTGATCAAAGCTGTATTTTCAGCATCATTACTCCAGTCTTCAGTGTCACATGATCTTCAGAAATCATAATAATAAGAAACATTTCTGATTATTATCAATGTTGAAAACAGTTGTGCTGCACAATATTTTTGTGGAAACTGATGCATTTTATTTTTCAGGATTCACAGATGAATATAAAGTTCAAAAGAATAGCATTTAACACTTTTGTAACATTATAAATGTCTTTATTCTCACTTTTGATCAATTTAATGCATCCTTTATGAATAAAAGTATTAATTTATTTTAAAAAATAAAGGTGAAAACTGCATATAAATGTGAATCTGAACTGATGTTGATGCGTGTGATGAAGTCAGAGACAGACACAGAGACTCTTGTGTGATAAAATACCATCTTGACTGGTTTTGAGAGTTTATTTTACATATTGAGAGAGAAACGGGGGTCAGGGAGGATGGAGGGTTTAGAAGTAGTTGACGACCCTGCGGATGGACTGGATGTTGGGATTCTGCGCCTGCCACTCGTTATGACTGCAGTAATTACCTCGCTCCACGATGTACATGCGGCCGCGGAAGTTCGGCTCTTCATACATCACCCACCTGAAGATCAGAAATACATGTCAAATATGTGACCCTGGACCGCAAAACCAGTCGGAACAGGCCATTTTGTGAAATTGAGATTTATACATCATCTGAAAGCTGAATAAATAATCTTTCCATTGATGTATGGTTTGTTATGATAGGACAATATTTGTAAATCTGGAATCTGAGGGTGCAAAAAAATCTAAATATTGAGAAAATCACCTTTAAAGTTGTTCAAATGAAGTTCTTAGCAATGCATATTACTAATCAAAAATTAAGTTTTGATATATTTACAGTAGGAAATTTACTAAATATCTTCATGGAACATGATCTTAATATCCTAATGATTTTTGGCATAAAAGAAAAATGTATAATTTTGACCCATACAATGTATTGTTGTCTATTGCTACAAATATACCTGTGTTACTTATGACTGCTTTTGTGCTCCAGGGTCACATATTAGATGGAAAAAAATCTGAAATGTTGTCTTGGCAATCAGCGGAAATCAAATTAAGTACTAACATTAAAATAAATAAACAAAAATCTAAGCTAAACAATCAAAAGGAACTAAAAGATATGGAAAAATGCACATTAACTAAAAAAATATATAACTGAAATAAAGCTGAAATAAAATAAAATTAATAAAAAAAAAATAATAAAAATGTTTAAGTTAAAGCAAAATTACTAAAAATAAAAAATAAAGCTATATAGAAATATAATAAAAATAAAAAGACAAAAGCATATAATATTAACTAAAAATCTAAGCTAAATAGAAATATCAAAAGATACTAATAAAAATGAAAAAAAGCACATTAACTAAAACAAAAGAGATGGTAACTGAAATAAAGCTGAAATAAAAAAATATAATAAAACGATAAAATATGAATATTAAGGAAAACTTGAACTTCAAAAAAATCGTAGCACTAAAATTACTAAAAAATAAAAATAAAGCTAAATAGAAATATATAGAAAATAAAAAGACAAAAGCATAACAACTTAAACTAAAACAAAAAAATAAAAATAGAAATACAGCTGAAATAAAATATGAAAATTAGATGAAAAACAAATTTCAACAAAAAGTAGAAATGTTGCTTTGGCAACTAACTGAAATAAAAATGTAAGTTCTAAAATAATAATAAAAAGTAAATAGAAATAATACAACAGACTAATAGAGATGACAATGACAAAAACTAAAACTGAGACAAATTAAATAAATAAATCAAAATAAATTAATCTTAATAAATAAATTTAAATAAATTAAATAAAGTAATATAGTAAAGAATGAATTTTAGATGAAAAAATTAACTAAACTTTTAATTAAATTAAAATAAATATAATAAATTAAAATATAATCTAAAAAAATAATTAAGCTAAATTCTAAATATTAATAAAGACTATAATAGTAAATAAATAATACTAAAATAACAATGGTGTTCATCTAACTCTTTTTGTCTAGAAGAAATGCTGCACTTTAAACTAGTATAAGTTTGCAGTCCATTTTTATGGTCAGATTTGTACTTTAATAAGCGCATCTGTCACTACAGCGATCAGAATCTGTGATCTGAACAGAATGAGTGTGCAGCATGCAGTGATGAGAGTTAGTGCACTCACGCTCCGTCTCCGAACACTCGCACTGAGTTGACACAGTTGGTGTTGAATCCATGGCTCTGAAGGAAGGGACAGTCGTCACACAGATCCATGCACTGACCCGTGTAGTTACAGCCCTCGAACAGCTGCATGCGGTACTGCTCGCCGTGCTGAAGGACAACAGACCACAGATCATGACGTGAGCCCTGGAGATGCATCTGCTGTGTTTACTGCACTCGAGCCCTTGATAGTGTGCTCCAGTCGAGGCCAGCTATATTGTTATTCCACTAAATGTGTGCTCATACAGTCTCGCAGGAACACGGTGCTATATAGTTAAACATACAAACACTATTGTTTTAACCTATACACAGCTAACTTACTGAAAGCAGAACTCTAACTATAGTGCATTATAAAGAATTGACTATACATACACATAATCTAAGACTGACTATACAACTGTACATAATGACTGTACGTGATATCGTGCAAAAGAGGTATTTGAGGGTAAGAAGCAAATAGTGCAATATGATTTGTGGTGCATTCACAAGAAACATTTGTTATTCTTATTAAGTCCAGGTAACGGAGTGTTTTTGCTAGAATGCACAATTTCATGACATTTTTTTTTTAATATTTCTGAAGTATAGGCTGCAATAGGCCTACCACATCCCAACCTCAAAAAAAAAAAAGTTAAAATAAAATAACTGATAAAATAAAATGACTTTTTGTCAGCTTTTTGCCAAAGTTTAACTGAGAACTAAAATGAAAACTGAAAAACTAAAGTAAAAATTCTTATAAAATAGACACAGAAACAAATGATAAAATGACAAACATAACAAAATGACTAAATTCTTAACTAAAATTAAAATTAAAATTCTTAAAAATAGACATGATCAAAAAAAAAAAAAAAAAAACGAAACTAAAACCTTAAATGAAATTAAAATGAAAATGGATCTAAAAATAAATACTAGGTTAATTAGAAAATATTTACAAAAATATATGATACCCTAAAATAACTCTGCAACTTAATTTTCCATAGTGATAAAAATAACG
>CM041807.1:39214108-39256608 GCA_023376895.1 Aspiorhynchus laticeps
TTTTATTGTCAGTAACGGTATGTAACGGGGGAAACAGTAATTAGTTTGATTACTTGTTACTGAAAACAATAACGCCGTTAGTAACGCCGTTATTCCCATCACTGGAAATGATCCAGCATCAGCATCTCTTACCTTTTATTTGACGTGACTGAATACACCAGAATGTAGCCGTTGATATCTATGGAGTAAGTCTGAGGGAAAATAGAGTATTCGTCCTGAAAGAAGAATTCAAAACACACTTCAGAGATGAACTCAAAATTCCATTCGAAGAATTCATGACATCATGCTTTTATAACAACATATTGCCATCTGTACAGTGTTACTTTAGCATTACTAATAAACTATTATATTTATTAATAATATTTTGAATTAGATTTAATATTTTCAGTTTCCATTTTAAATTTTAATAATTTTATTATGTTTTTTATAATAACTTTTAAAAATATTTTTATTTATTCTTATTTCAGTTTCATTCATTTTAGAACATCAAATTAAACTTGTTTTATTTTGGTAAAATTTTCAGTTTTTTAAAGTTTAATTTATTAGTGCTGTCAAACGATTCATCGCGATTAAAATATAAGTTTTTGTTTGCATAACATATGAGTGTGTACTGTGTATATTTATTATGTATATAATAATACACACACGCATATAGTATATACACACATAGTATATATTTTGAAAATATTTACATGTCTATATTTATATTCATATAATTAATATTATAAATAAATATATTCAATATATAAACATAACATGTTTTTCTGAAATATATACATGCATGTGTGTGTATTTATATATACATAAATATACACAGAACACACATATATATATTATGTAAACAAAAACTTTTATTTTGGATGCGATTAATCATTTGACAGCACTAATATTTATATTTAATTTCAGCTATTTTTCAATAAACATTTTTTTTTTTAATGATTACATTTTTTTAATTTTAGTTAAAAGCAACAGCACTGCATCTGTGTCCAGCTGTGTCAAAGGTTCATGGCCTAATTCATTTCTGCATTAAAATGTGTTTCAGAATCATGCATTTTCACTGGTATCAGACTCCTGAATTGATATTGCTGTAAAGTATTTTTAATTTGTTTTTTAAGTGTAAATACAGACGTGTTTCTCACCTGTCCTGCTGTGTCCACCAGCTGCAGGTGATACTCCTGACCGTTCACTGTGATCATTTTCGTAAATGCTGAAAAAAGAAATAAAAGACACCAGATCAATTAGAAAAATTGAGAAATATTATTACAAACTAAAATAGCCATTTTCTATGTGAATATCTGTTAAACTGTAATTTATTTCTGTGATCAAAGCTGTATTTTCAGCATCATTACTCCAGTCTTCAGTGTCACATGATCTTCAGAAATCATTCTAATATGAAACAGTTCTGATTATTATCAATGTTGAAAACAGTTGTGCTGCACAATATTTTTGTGGAAACCGTCATACATTTTATTTTGTCAAAAAGAAAGGGATTGGCCAAGAGTTCATGATGCAAATAGTGAAAACATGTCTAAATTCTGGATGGTATGAAACTGTTGGGAATGGATTAAATCATGAAAACGTCTCATAATGAGTCTCTCTGAACATTCAACAAAAGACTAACAGAAAACTTATTTTCAGTGACAAATTTATAAAGTTTTAATTTTACTGCAGTCACACAAACACTGAAGTTGCCTTCAGCAAATCAGCTAAATCTAGTTATTACAAAATAAAAGTTAAAATGTTTTTGCAATTAAAATAAACAGGACAGTTGATGTTTTTTGGACCTTTATCAACAAACACAGAACAGACCAGAGGAGGTGGAGTCATCACGGTGGAAGCCACACCCATTTTACTCAAGCCCCGCCCCTATGAGTCGACTCCGTCTGTTCCAGCTGCGTTATGACCCGCCCCTTTAAGAACATCCCATCATAAGCTAATGATAAAACAGCATCTGCTCTATTTAAACAGCTGCTCAAAGTCGCAGTGACCTCGAGAGCAGAATCAGTTCATCTGGAGCTTCACTGCGTCTGTGATCAGCAGCAAAAGAGCTGATGCTGCATGCGCTCGCATCCATTCACACACACTTACATCATCCTGACAGCACACACATCAGGAGAATCAAGAGAACCAGGGTTTACCTTCACAATAACACACACGTGCAGGAGAACATACACTCAGATTATTAGCACACACACACACACCAACTCACACACACACGTGTGCAGGAAAACATACACTCTGATTATTAGTACACACGCACACACACCAACTCACACACACACTTACATCATCCTGACAGCACACACATCAGGAGAATCAAGAGAACCAGGGCTTACCTTCACAATAACACACACGTGCAGGAGAACATACACTCTGATTATTAGTACACACACACACTCTCAAAAACACACACTCACACAAACTCACACACTCTCAAAAACACACACACGTGCAGGAAAACATACACTCAGATTATTAGCGCACACACACACACACACACACACACACACACACACACACACACACACACACACACACAAGTCATGAAAGGTAAATCAGTCTGTCCAAATCAACCACAACAAACATCATCATCTGGTTTTGTGATTAATTGTGTGCCCAACTTTTACATATTTGTATATAATATAATGAAATATAATAGTGCATACTGTTGTTGTTTTTTTTAGTGTCTGCCTTATTTGTTAATATCAACAACAACAACAAAACAGTACAGTGGATTTAAATTTACAGAAATAAATAAAATACAAATCTCCCTAATATTGAAAGCTAAATAAATAAAAGATCACAGCAGTTACATCCTAAAATCATTTAAAAAATACTACTATTACTACTACTAGTAATAATAATAATAATTATTATTAATAATTCAAAAATACTACCACTACTTCTATTAATAAAACAAAGACTTTTCTGCAAATAATGACTTTACGCTTAATTTTTAAGTTCAATAATTCTGATTCCACTTAATTCTGTTTTCTTAATTGCATTATTCTTGTAGTACTTGTGAGGAAGCATCACATTATTGATCTTAACTATATTAAATCACAGCATTTACTACAACAAAACTCTGCTACGGACGTTCAACTTAAGCTACACGTCAAGTTATAAATGAACAACTCGTCAGCAATGATTTAAATCTGAAATGTTACACATATTGAATAAGATATGACTGAATGACGCACAGTTCAGTGAGTCAGATGATGAGTAACCGAATGATTCAGTGAGTCACAATCACAGAACTGATTCATAATTGAAAAATAATCCATGAGTCATTCATTGATGAATCAGACTACACTAGTCACAAGGACCGTAAAAATGCATGCTATCTATGGTCACTTTATCACTTCACAGATCAAACTTCAACTCTCAACACTACATTATTATGATTATGATTCATTTTGCAGTAGGATGTGATCTGATGCACTTACTGTTTTCAATCGTGGGGTCGTAGGAGTCGACAAACTGTCCTTCCACAAACTGTATTGTCAAGGAGGATTTCCCTGAAACACAGAAACACATGAACATCACAGTCAGAAAATGATCATCATTACCTTCAGATCATGAGAGAAACAGCATGAACTCACATCATGAATCATGTCCAGATCACAGAATACATGCACATGCATGTTAGAATCACACTACAGAGGGATGCATGTTAGAATCACGCTACAGAGGGATGCATGTTAGAATCACACTACAGAGGGATGCATGTTAGAATCACACTACAGAGGGATGCATGTTAGAATCACGCTACAGAGGGATGCATGTTAGAATCACACTACAGAGGGATGCATGTTAGAATCACGCTACAGAGGGATGCATGTTAGAATCACACTACAGAGGGATGCATGTTAGAATCACGCTACAGAGGGATGCATGTTAGAATCACACTACAGAGGGATGCATGTTAGAATCACACTACAGAGGGATGCATGTTAGAATCACACTACAGAGGGATGCATGTTAGAATCACACTACAGAGGGATGCATGTTAGAATCACACTACAGAGGGATGCATGTTAGAATCACACTACAGAGGGATGCATGTTAGAATCACACTACAGAGGGATGCATGTTAGAATCACACTACAGAGGGATGCATGTTAGAATCACGCTACAGAGGGATGCATGTTAGAATCACGCTACAGAGGGATGCATGTTAGAATCACGCTACAGAGGGATGCAACAATCTAATCAATGCCAAAAGAAACTAATTTCACAACTAAATAACAAGAAACTGCCACAATGCTACAAAAAAGCTTCATTTTTTAATGCAAAGTATTATTTCTCTGATTTTCATTCTTGTACTGGATTTACTGAAGTGTGTGAATGTCTGCTGATGAAACACATCTCCATTCAGAAGAGCGTTTGTGATGAAGCTGCCATAGTGGTAGTAACGCAGGACACACACACAGAATCGAGTGTGTGGGCAGATTCACCCTGCAGCTTGTTGCTATAACGACGGTCAGTTCCTCTGCATCCAGCGTTTGTAAATGCGATCTCTCATTCACAGGGAAAAGCCCACAGGAGCATCGGGACGCTCCGGAACAGAAGAGAGGCTCACAGACACGTTTGATCAAACCCACCGACGGATTACGAACAGAACATCCAAACACCGTTCTTCAATGAGAACAAACACACACACAAACACTAAATCATCACGAATAAACTGGATAAACTAGATTGTGAAAAGCAGGCATTACTAAAGTCTTTTTTACACAAGTCCAGCCATTGCGTGACTTTTAACATGGCTTTTATAAGACCAAACCCTCCAACAATTTAAATTGTATCAGATACATTTAAATCAGGAATAAACTGCAACATTTGTATCAACTCTGTCTCATGAGCTCAGATGATACATTCAAAAATAACAAACTGTCAAAAAAAGGTGATTGGCTCTTTAAAATGTTAGGCGGGGCTACAGTCACATAAATGGTGTTATGATTTCTCATATTGATATATTTACAATATTTATGATATCTATATCAGCTTCACATGTTATTACAGGGCAAACACTGATTAAACGATCACGATCTGACTAGATTCTTGAAATCACAATCAGATTCCAAAATCATTCTTGATCTACATTTTTTTTTATTAATTAATGAGTTTACTGACTTTATCAAATTTATTTGTGCATTTTTATTAAATTACTTATACAAGTAGTTTAAAATAATTACAAATTAATAAAATAAATCGAAAAGACTATGTCAAGACTTATAACCAAATAAATATAGCTTCAAAACATAGAAATATTAATAAAGGGGAAGCAAGAAACACCACAATCAATAAACAGAAAGTGTATGTGAAGTATGTGAAAGTTTCCAGACAAGCACAGTGATATTCATCTTTTTTCTGAACATTACTTATTGTTTACCAAACAAGGCAATAAATACAAACACTTTACAAAATTAAACTTAGAAAAGGGATTACATTTTTTATTTACAACCCTATAAACGATTTTTTAAATGTACTTCTGATAAAAAAAATTATTTCAGTCCATCTTACAAACAAAAAGGATCTATGAAGTTTTAAAAATTGTTCTAACTCTATAAAAAAAAGTCCACATTACAACTATACTGAGAACGACAGAGGAACAATATCATTGGAATCACTTTCAAAATTATTTATTTCTAGCTGATGAACGATAAAAACACCGACAGCCAATCAGAATCCACCAGACTTTAACAAGCTTGTGTATTTAAAGCAGCAGACAACACAAAGCAGTGTTATCATGGACGCTAATATCGTTATCATTATGGTTCTTGGTGTAAACGGGCTTTCAAAGTTTGTCTTCTTAATAAAAGTCGTCGTCTTATGACATTAAAATTGTATTTATTTACTAGAGGTCAACTGATAGTGGATTTTACCAGTAATGATAACTAGGTTAGACCACACGGACCGATAACTCATTAATCAACCAATATATTTTTTTTAAATGGATAAAAAAATAATAATACTCCAAATAAAATAATGCTGAACTTTATTGCAAATAAAACTGCACTAGCTTAAATCTTGAAAATTTACTGTACTTTTTAAATTAAATAAATTAATTTTAAATATCAATATAGGCCTATTAATTATACCTTGATCATTCATGTTAGTTCATAATGCATTAACTACTGTTAAAAGAAACAACTTTAAAATGTAAAAATGTATTAGTAAAATGTTGAAACTAACAATGAAGAACACTACTACAGTATTTCACAACTTCAGTTAAAGTTAGAAATGGACTCTTATTGTAAAGTGTTACCATTTCATACAAATACAAACAAGATGTTTTCTAAATCTCAAAAACTCAACGAGGCATCAATGATTTAGCCTTTAGACGTCGCTCTCGTAAACTATCGGTATGGATTTTGCCGATAACTAACTGTTCTAGCAATAGTTATCGGTACCGATAAATCGGCAAAACTGATCAATCGGTTGACCTCTAATATTTAGACCGTCTATTAGAGCTGCACGATTCTGGATAAATTGAGAATCACGATTTTTTTTCTCAAATAGAGATCACGATTCTGAACTAAACAAAATAATGTGTGACAAAATATTAATTGCTGCAGTCTATTTAAAAGTGTTTAATTTAAATGAATTATTAAACATTTTAATATATAATACAGTATGGCCAGGTTTCACAGACGGGGCTTAGACTAAGCCAGGATTAGATCATAGTTCAATTAAGACATTTAAGCAATTTTTATAAACATGCTTAGAAAAAAACATCACTGGTGTGCATCTTGAGACAAAACAAAGGCACTGATATATTTTAAGATCAGTCAATGCGAGTTTCTTTCAGTTGAAACAGCTCAGATTTACATGTTAGTCTAGGACTAGGCTTAAGCCTTGTCTGTGAAACCCGGGGTATATGTATTTAAAATATAGTGTATTTAATACACCAACTTTTAGAATTAAAATGATGAAAAATTGGTTTGTATTAATGATTCAATGACTCACTCATACATCACTTGTTTCATTAATGGATGAATCAGTGTTTTTGAACGAATCTCGAATGAATGATTCAATAACAAATACATGTTTTAACAGTCACTTGTCGCCACCTAGTGGAGAAATGATGCAATCGACACAAACGTTATTTGAAGCGCCAGTTGCTTTCAAAAGATGAGTGGCTCTATTTTGATCGCTACCATAGACATCAATGTTTGTAGCCGAACTATAAACTTTTATCCCAGTATTTCTATGAATGACTGTAAGACAGAAATAACACCGTGTAGTTGAAAAGACTGTTTGTGAAGCTTTTTCTTACCTAAACATGTTAACTGTCTGCTCTCTGGATCAGCAGAATGCAGATTTGAATGTTCCGGTATGATTTTTTCAAAGTTTTAATAGACACGGGCGAATCGTTGTCATTCAGAAATTAGATCGTGTGGGTATTTGAATCGAGATCGCGATCTTTTAACGATTAATCGTGCAGCTCTACCGTCTATTATAATGTCTCTGGAAGATGGAGAGAAGAGGATGAAAGCTTGATAAAGTAAGTGATTAATGACGTCAACCAAAAAAGAAAACCATTTAAGAAGTAAGTTGAAGACAATGACAAAAAATTATTTTGGTTTCCATTAGAACATCATCACTGATAAATCCTTCACAATCAGAGCAGGAATATGAATTAAGAGTCTATAAAAGGCAACATCTATGGCATTGCTACGTTTGAGTTGTTCATTCCAAGCGTTTCTGGATCGTAGAGCCATTAGAGAGCTCTGCATCCCTCCGTTTTAATGGAAGCGCATCGGATTTCAAGCATCCTTCCTCATCAGCTCTATAAATAGAGCGTGAAACAGGAGCAAACGCATCAGGAACATATAGTTCCCATCGGCAAACAAAGCCCAGATGTGGGCGGTCAGTGACCGGTGGAGTGGACACGCAGAGATCCTCCTACAACGAGCAGCAATACTGTACATTTCCATCATCAGACGGGTTTAATGACTTCATACGCCATTGCTTTTGGAAATCAGAGAGTTTATGGATGGTTTGAAGGCACTGAGTCCATCATTAAAGACTCAAAGGCCTTCATTAGTAGATAGTGAAGGTTACTGTATTGACATATATTTAGCTGTGAACCAGAAACGTGCTCAAACGGAGCTCCAAACATACATCATGTATATCATGCATCTGCCATTTTGAGGCCTGAAATGACCTTATAAGAGCTGACAGCTTTATTAAATCAAACATAAAGCAAATATATATTTTAATGCATGCTTTTACTAAATATGTTCAATACCGGTCAGATTCTACACAAGACATTTTTAGACAAAAATCTAACGTTTTGGCAAAACAGACCAAAAAAAACCCAACAACAAATTGAAATATGAAATACAATTTGTAAAAACCCAAATCATATACTTTTATAGTTTTTATTAATATTTCAAATTAGTTTTTACTGTTTTTGTATTTTAATTTTAGTTAGTTTTATTAATTTTGTGTAGTTTTGTCATTTTAGTAGCTTTTGTTTTTTATATGTGCCTATATAGTTTTTATTCATTTTTAGTTATTTTAGTACATCAAGTTCAATTAAAATGAAAATGTTTTTATTTTATTTCTGTTAACATTTAAGAAACATTTTTTTAATGGTTTTAAATTTTTATTTGAGTTAACAATAATAACCCTGATGCACTTAAATTTTGGTGACTGAAAATATTAGTCCGAAACAGCATAAAAAAAATAAGTTAAATAAATAAATACATTGGTTCAATAAAATACATTTTGGTTCCAAAGGTCCAAAGTCATTGACTGAAAAAGTGGCATTAAATTAGCGCTTCTTTGACCAAAGTTGAAATATGTAAGATTTGTTTGGCTCAAATATAGACAATTTCTCAATTACCCAAATTTATAACAAAACCTTCTTTATGTCTCTGCTTTTGACTACATGCAACTTTAATTTCATTCTGCTACAATAAAAAAAATAAACATTTGGTGCATTTATTAATTTCTATACATACACCACACTGAACGAACATACTGGATGTCACTGTGACCCGAGGATGAACCTGAGAGCAGTGTGTACACAGAATCCATGCTAAACGTTTGGTCATGATCGTGTGAACCGAACGGTCCCCAAAGGCTGATCTCCACTCATGTGTGTCCTCATGTTCTCTCAAGCGTCACACACATCAGCAAACGTGTGTTCTGTGTAAACGCTTTACCACAGAGAGAAGAAATCTGCTCTAAATGACAAAATACCATCCACCAGATCAGGCTCCAGCTCCAGTGGGCTGATGGGAACGATCAGAGTCACTCACTGTCAGTGTTGGGCAGTAACTAGTTACTGTAATAATATTACTTTTTGCAGTAACTAGTAGTGTAACTATATTACTAATAAGATTTCAGTAATAATATTACAGTTACCATCCATAAAACATCTTAGTTACTTTTGATGCTCGACCCGCTGATTTAAAATCAAACAATCAAATAATTCCTAGATTTACATTTACATTTACATTTATGCATTTAGCAGACGCTTTTATCCAAAGCGACTTACAGTGCATTCAGGCTATACATGTTTTATCACTATGTGTGTTCCCTGGGAATCGAACCCACAACCTTTGCGCTGCTAACGCAATGCTCTACCACTGAGCCACAGGAACACTAGAACACACAGGAACATAGATTTATGTTCATAATTTTCACGACTCATGCATGTGATGAGGTGCAGCAGGCAAGCTCGGAATATAGAAAAGCTTACATTCTGCAGATAGAAATATTGCATTATATTGATTTTGTCAACAAAAAAAACGATGATCTGAACACTGTTGTGTATTACTTTACTCTGGCATTGCATTCCTCTGATCAGCACGTGCTACATTATATTACTATAATTAAAAATATTTTTGGAAAATTAAACAGCTTCTTACAAACTTATGTGATTTGATAAAATACATAATGAAATATAATCGTATATGGGTAACAGAGAAATTACAACTAGCTTCAAGCTACACATTAATGAGATTAATAACACTTCTACTTGAATGTCACTGTTAATTATTGAGTGTTTGTAATAACTAATAATGTGTATTTTGGTCAAATGAGGCAGAAATATGTTATTAGTAACATTTATGTGGAAGATACACTGTTACAACTTCTGTGCGGCGTGAAGAAACAATGTAACTAATTACTGCTGCCAGAAAGTAACAAGTAAAGTAACAATATTAACTAGTAATGAGTAATATATTGCATTCTTTGAGTAACTAGCCCAACACTGCTCATTGTGCAGATCCAGAAGAAACCATCACATTTCATCCGGAAAACTGTTTTAGCCATAAATCACCATGAATGTCAAACGCCAAAAAAACTCAGTCTAGACTCCTAAAGTTGTCACAGAAATCCTTCCCCTCCAATTCAGCTCTCAAACCTGCTTATTCTCCATTTCACATATTCAGTTCATCATCACCACCAAACCTCTCGTTAGTTAATCTGAACACCATACAAATGAGATTTGAGAGCTGTGGAGAAGAATTTTACATTTACAGTAAAATGTGAGTAAATAATGATATTTACATTTTTTTGGATGAATCATTCCTCTAATATGAGCAATGAAAACATTAAATATCAATACAGAACTAATTCAACACAAAACTCATGTTTGAGCTTGTTTTTAACCTAAATTGTTTTTTTATTGCTGATACAACTTAGAATAAATAACAGGTATAATGCTGATATGTACAGTAAATAGGCCTGTGTTATAGATGTTGAGCTGTAGACACAAACATATTTGAACCTATTTGTATGTTATTTAACTAAAAATACATAAAGTTTTTAAAAAGCATTATTTATTAATAGTGACTGTTAATTGAAAAGGAAATAAGGTAGCAGGTTATTGGCTGATGCCTATAATCTCAAAATATTGGTCAAATATCTGCCAAAAAAATTGTTAATTTTGATAAGTTTAGGGGGAAAATAACTGCTAAAATGTAAAAATTAATAATAATAAAAGATTAAAAAAAACAATTATAAAAAATAAACAATACAGTTGTATTACTAAAATTAAAAATACAGCAAGTAAGCCATAAACAATATTATTTAGCGATTTAAAAAAAAAAAATTATAAAATGCATCAACCAGTGCAGCACTAACAGTATGTAGATAAGCTTAACAAAACAGAATAAATAGATATGTTATACTGGTCTAATATACCCTATATAGTATATAGCTAATATACTAATATAATCCGGGTCTTTCTACATGAAAATATACAGTATATCTGTCTTTTAAATGTTAAGTTGAGGGTCCCTCACATGAGGATGCTCATATTTGGTGCCTGTGGCATTTAAAAGATTGAAAACCTCAGAAATAACACGAAGCTCCTCTAAATGAATACAGGCCTCTGTGAGATGCTGACATATGAATACAAGATATGAACAAACACACAGAATACAAATGCATGAAACAATGCATGCATACACAGAATAAGCTCTGTGACACTGGACCGAGGCCTGCACGCATCTGCAGAGCAGCATTCTCATCCTAAAGAGAAGTTGGGGAACATGCATGAGGATGCAGGGTGTGTTTTAGGATCTTATGTGTCACAGAGCATGCATACTTCAGCTCGCGCTTAAACGAGGATGCTGCACGCGCACGGGGTGACATTCACGAGTCTCGTGCATGCGGGAAATATCAAAAGCGGATGCGAAAGCTGCATAAAACGCACTTACCGACGGATCTGTAGCCCAGGACGACGATCTTTCGCGATTTCGGCTGCGGCATCTTTATTTATTCCCTACCACATCAATATCCACATGAGGCGCTTCTGGTCTGGAACGAGCGAAATCACATGGATTTGATCCGGTATTGCGTTTCAACGTCGTCAAGATTGAAGGGGAAAAGTATTAAATCCGTTCCGCCGAGTGAAGAGAATATTTTTGATAATTTACGAGGAAAGTCTCGGACTCTGCGTCACTGCCCACCGCAAGCCTGCGTTAATTATGCAAGAATGAGCGCGCCGGATTGGCGGAGCTCGGCGTGGGAGGCGGGACGCGTTGCTGTTATTCGCACAGCGATTGGCTGAGCGGGACGCAGTAATTCTAGAAGTGCGAATGTGATTGGATGACTGTGGTTGTCAATCATGAGACGCCGGATTACACACATTCACATGCGATTTATAGTTTTTAGGCTTGAAAAGTGTCTTTCGAAGGACATGACGAGCCACTGATGGTGCATCATCAACCCAAATATCAGTTTTTAAAAAAAATATATGTTTTAACCATAATTGCACAATTAAATGAAAAAAGTAATATTTTTTCACTTTGAGTTAACATGAAAAACCGACAGTTTATTAAGAAATTAAGAGGTGTTTCTGCATTTTTGTCTTTCTCTAATCAAGGTAAAAAACAAAACGTTGTCTTTGGTTGTTCTTGATGTGTTTGGGAAAAAAAGCCGAAATGTTAGTCTCTGCTGCCCTCTTCTGGACACACAAGCTTTAAATATTTTTTTCCATAATCATAAACAGCAACCATCAGTCACCTAATAACTGATAATCACCGTTTCTTGATCTTTTCCACTTTCTAGTATTACTTATCTTGCTGATTGCACTGTACTGTATCATTCTGTTTTTGTATTCGTCTTTTTCCTTCCTATGTGTAAATTGTATTTATTTCTTATTGTTGTCATTTGTATGCATCTTAAATGAATGTTTAGTCTCTTATATAAAACACTTTGTATTATCATGAATGAATGATGCATTTATATAGTGCTTTATTGTGTATTGCTGTACACCCAAAGCGCTTTACAATCATGTGGGGGGGTCTCTTCTCAACCACACACCAGCTGCAGGTGGAGAGAGAGAGAGAGACAATCAAGTGGATGGGGATTATTAGGAGGCCATGATAGACAAGGGAATTTGGCCAGGACACCGGGGTTACACCCCTACTCTTTACGATGAGTGTCATGATATTTTTAGTGACCACAGAGAGTCAGGACCTCGGTTTAACTACTCATCCGAAAGACGGTGCTTTTTTACAGTATAGTGTCCCCGTCACTATACTGGGGTGTTAGGACCCACACAGACCACAGGGTGAGCACCCCCTGCTGGCCTCACTAACACCTCTACCAACAGCAACCTAGTTTTCCCAGGAGGTCTCCCATCCAGGTACTGACCAGCTCAACCCTGCTTAGCTTCAGTGGGTGACCGGTCTTGGGCTGCAGGGTGATATGACTGTGGGCTATATCATTGTGTATGAAATGTGCTATAGACCTATAAATAAATTTGCCTTGTGTTTATTTAATCTGATCACGTCATATCCTCAGAAATCAGACAAAAACAATATGAGGTGACAAATTGACTATTTATATATTTTCCTTAAAAAAACTATACTAACACCTCATCTGATATTCAAAACACTCTAATCATGAGATTTATTGGTCTTTCGTTGCCATCTCCAAATCATTTCCCCAATTTAACACTGTTTGTTATGAAATGCTTTCAGCATGCTGGTTAATAATGATAAATGTAGATGAATAAAACAAATGTTATCACCCAGCCTGAAATATAAGCTTTTTTAATGCTATTTGAGCATAAAAACATTATTTATGTGACAGTTCATTTTAGATTTTGTCGCTAATTGAAATATGTGACCCTGGAGCACAAAACCAGTCATAAGGGCACATTTTTTGAAATTGAGATGCATACATCATCTGAAAGCTGAATAAATCATATTTCCATTGATGTATGGTTTGTTATGATCGGACAATATTTGTAAATCTGGAATCTGAGGGTGCAAAAAAATCTAAATATTGAGAAAATCATGTTTAAAGTTGTTCAAATGAAGTTCTTAGCAATGCATATTACTAATCAAAAATTAAGTTTTGATATATTTACGGTAGGAAATTTACAAAATATCTTCATGGAACATGATCTTAATATCTTAATGATTTTTGGCATAAAAGAAAAATGTATAATTTTGACCCATACAATGTATTGTTGGCTATTTATGACTCTTTTGTGCTGCAGGGTCAGATATATTTGTGTGGCAGTATTTGTGTTATTCCAGGATTTCTTCATTCATGTAGATAGAACTTGGTCTTAGATGGCTGAAATAACAAGTGTTGAGTTTAATGCATTACTAAGTAATTAATTATCGTAATTTAATTTATTTTCCCTTAAAAAAACAAGTCGAGTAAGGGATTACTCTTAATTTTTCTGTAATTTAATTGCAATTATTTCTGATGTAATTGCATTAAATACTGTATAGAACAATTCTATATAAAACAATGGATTTAACATCTAATGATAAAATATGTTTTAATGTGACCTTCTCTCTGTATATAGTTTGGTCAGTTCAAGAATCATTTATGCAATTTTATATTATCTATCTGAAAGAATTAAAAGCAGTTTCATGTCTATATGTATTGTTGAGGTTGATACAGGATTTAGAAAGTAATCAGTAATACAATACTTTGTAGAGAGAGTAATTAGTACAGTAATCTAACAGACTTTGTATCATGATTAAAATGCAAGAAAATGTAAAAATGAGAAATGTAAAACAATTTATAAAAATGTAAAACAATTTAACAAAAAATAAACTCAAAAAAAAAAATCTTTACCTAAAATTAAGATGGAAAATTTATCAACTAAAAACTCATATTAATAAAAACTATACTAATATTAAATAACAGTGTTGTGATACTAACATAACACTGTTGTATTGTGGGATACAGTATCTAACAGATGTAACAGGTCAATAGATATTAAATGCATACAGAAACTTCACTGTGCTCAGTGTACGATACACACTACAGTACATACTACAGTACACACTACAGTACACACTACAGTACACACTACAGTACATACTACAGTACACACTACAGTACACACTACAGTACATACTACAGTACACACTACAGTACACACTACAGTACATACTACAGTACACACTACAGTACACACTACAGTACACACTACAGTACACACTACAGTACATACTACAGTACACACTACAGTACACACTACAGTACACACTACAGTACATACTACAGTACACACTACAGTACATACTACAGTACACACTACAGTACACACTACAGTACACACTACAGTACATACTACAGCAACATGTCTGATGCCATTTGGCTTCTCTGCACACAAAAAAAAGAGTTGTTTTATTACCACAGCATCTATAGAATTACCTCAACAAATTAATTCAAGTACTCTACTATAGTATGGTTCAAAAACACTACCAACATTACTATAAATTACTATAGTATTTTTTTCATCATCCTCATTATCACCATCAAGTTCATCTCCATGTTATTTTAAAGATCTCCATAAAATGAATCATGAATGGAGTTTGACGACTTTGTGTGAAATGTCAGTCTCTGCTGCCCTCTTCTGGTCAGTCAAAGCTTCAAACAAATGTTATTCTATAACTGAGGAGCCTATGAGGTTTGTCTTGTACCCAAAACTGTATTAACAGTCTACTATCAGCCAAGAAGTTGACTGAGTAAAGCCAGTGAAGAGCAGGAGGAGGAGACAAAGTGATGATGATAAAAAAGAGCAGAGTTTATTGAATCATCTTAGGTGCATATATTCAGACCAGCACAAATCCAACAAGTAGTGTTATACCACAAACCATAGCAATGGAAAGCTACTGCTTCACAACAACGTCCTGACATCAAGAACCTTGAAACATTCTCTTATCTCTTATTCATGGAGACAAATATCCCTTGAAAACACACAAAAGACTAAACCGCAATGGAAAACAATTATATAAAGAAATAGAGTATAAATGACTAATCAATGAAATGAGTATATAAATGGTTTAAATGATTATATGATTAAATGGAATAATAAAAATGATTATGTTTGAAGAATAAATGAATAGAAATGGTTGCTCTCTTAAAGCAGGATCCTTAGATCCTTCAAAATATTTGTGTTGAGTTGTCTTTCATTCAGTTACATTACAAAGTACTACGATAAATGTCAAAGAGAATCTGTAAGTATTGCATGTCATTAAGTATGAAGAAGCATCAGTTTTCTGTGTTTCTCTCAGATTGACACCTCCTGAGGACTGATCTGATTCAGCTTCTCCAAGATAGACTTGTGCTGCTCGTCCCATTCATCCTTCGAAAGTGAGGATGGATTCATCTCCAGGAACGTATACGCCTCTTTAGACTGAACACTGAAGATGACTTGTGCTCTCTGACAGCATTCACCGAATCTCTGCCAGCACTGAAAGATCAAAGCCACAAAATATTATTAAATCACATTTACTAAAAATATATATTGACAAATTCATGATGTGCCCCAAATGACTCGCTGTTACCTTACAGAACAAAAATATATGGGAATATACTATGTGATATATTACATTTCCATATTTTGAAAACTAGTGCTTATATTTTTCAATATACATGCATTGACAATATATGGTTATATATTGTAACATACAGATCATTCATAATGTTTGTTCTTTTATTGAATAAATATTGCACATAGATATTCCCATATAAATGTGAATGCATGTACACACATTCACGGAATGAGATTTCTAGTATGCTTTGATTCTGACTGTTAAAGGAGAGTAAACATTTTTCAAAATAAGTGTTATATTGTGTTTTTTGCTCAATATTAATATAGGGGGAGATCTGGCCAAACACCATTAATATTATGTGTTACTTTATTTAAAAAGTAATGGCTGTTCACTAAATGCTTTATTATGAGCAGGTGTACTTATGCTATTGTAAACTAGCTAGATTTTAAAATATGAAACATGCATATTGTAAATGAGTGTTAAATATAAGAAATATATACTTCCATAATGCATGAGTAAATATGTTCAATATATTTTTACACATGCAGTACCATATCATCACATGTATATCTATATATTATAAAGTGTATTACTGAATATAAAATTACATATATTGTGATATACATGTAAATGTATTGACATTTCTCAATATATGATTCCTTATGTATTATTCAATATATTGTAATATATTTACATTATATATTATTCTGTATAATTTCTAATATACTGTTATGTCACTTAATATATTGATCATTCATATATTTTCTTTGCGTAAGGGTTCCTTACATAGAGAAAGTCACATAGATAATCACAATATTGGGAAGGCATCAATAAAAATATGGTACTGTGAAGCTGTTACATGAATAACTCTGGCACATCTTAGAAAATATGAATAATAATGCTTTTTTATTTTATTTTTTAATTATACACATTGTCAACTTTGTATTTTCAGTGATACTGTAGTATAAAGACAGATCAATACTGGTCTTCTCAACATCTAAATAAGGGTTGAAATCATAAGAACCATTCCAAGGTGAATCTAGGGTTTCTGGACCCCCATAAATCACATTTGCAGGGGGTTAATCCTGTCAGGCCCACTTTTTAATCGCATTGGACCAATTCTCTGATCAGGACCCTTGGATCGGTCACACACTGGCTATGGTAAAAGTACTGACATATAGTCAATCATCCCAATTTAAAATCTAAATATCCAACATTATTGGAGCAGCTCTGATGTGTCTGGGAGGTTTTTAGATTTGATCTGTAGACACCTCACACTATAAGACAAACTTTGATGAAAATGGACACTGAACAAGGCCCTGGACAAGATTTTTTTCTCACATTGGGTATGAATCAGCCTAAATCTCTCTGAGTGTGAGCCTGGCTTAAGTTACCTTTTCTGCTGCTTCAATAGAGGTCACAAACAGCTGCTTCAGATTATCCAGGTCCTCAATGAGAAGCTCATTAACAAAGGTGTTATCCTTCAGCCCATCTAACAGAGATCCCACGTTCTCCCAGAACTTCTGAAGCTGAACCAGAATTTGTTGGATTTGAGAAAGACACTTCTGGACGTCTACAAGGTGGACGGGACTGGGAATCACACCTGGACAAACAACATACAACAGATCATTGTGAGCCTTCAGACCATTTTAACTCAAAGAAGAGATTATAAAACAAATCCCCCATGAAACTTTTTTTTTGTGTGCATTTCATTGCATTTTAATTTTTTAAATATTGAGTTGTGACACCAAAAGCACATATTAATCGGCTTAATTTGTTTAGTAAGTAGATTTATTTTGTCCTGGTCATGCTTGATGTTAAAACATTGTAAAAGCTTTTACTTTCATTGTTTATTTTACTGTTCTGCTTGTATTTTATCTTTCATGTGCAAATTACTGCATGGTCTATTATATTTCTCACTTGTCACTAAAAATTGTAATTCTTACAGTAAGCATATAGCATAGCGGGGTTCATATTCAATGCTTTGAAATATTCTGTGCCTGCACTAGGCAGAGCATACATGGATTATAATCGAATTTATTGATTAATTTCTAATATAAAATACATGACAATAAAAGTTTCATCCTCTCATAACTAAGTGAGCACCTCCTGTATATTAATGCATTATAATGGCTATTTAAGTGAGGTATAATGTACATCTATTTGCTACTGATAACAGTTGTTATTGGGGAATAACACACCTTGGGATGTCACAACTAACCAATCAAGTATTCAAGAGAGCGTATTATCTAAATTTGAGCTGTGTCCGAAATTGCTCACTCATTCACTAATCCCTATATAGTGTGTAACAGTTGAGTGCACTATATCATGAATGAATGAATGAAATGAAGTGAATGAAATTTGGAGGAAAATCTAGAAAAAATCTTTAGTCTGGGGCACATAGAAAAACTCACCCATCTGTATTTTGCAATTGGCCAGCTGCAGGTGAAGATCAGTCAGTTTGACTTGGGTTGAGCACTCTTGTTTTTGCAGACTGGTCTTTTCAGAGGTGAGACGGGACAGTTCGGCGTTGAGAGCTTGAGTTTGAGCAGCATCGCCACGGGCAGTCTCAGCATCATAAATGAATTTAGCAAGGACTCCAATGAATGGCATAAAGACAGTCAGGACACCAAAGCCAATGTTTTTGCTAGAAACATCTTTGATGTGATCCTGCAGCTCCCTGTTTTTTTTCTTCAATTGTTTTCTCTATTTCGTTTATTTTTTCAGCCCTGTTTCTCAGCTCCTCCTCAAGCTTGGCCACGGCCTCCTCCAGACTCTTGATTTCCTCCGTTGTTTGAGTTAGTTGTTTTTCTGTCTCAATCTTTTCTTGAATCACATCACTGGTGCATGATGCTACACTATGGTTGTGTTCATCATACCTAAATATGGTGTGTTTCAGATAAATGATTGAGTACAGTGACTGGACTGATATACTTGTGCGATACAGTAGATCATTCTTATCTCAAATTTGTTAGATTAACAATTAAAACAATGTTTTATGCATTCATTTTACTATTCAATGAAATGGATGTTTCTGAAGGGATGTTTCGTTATTTAAAAACACTGATTAAGAGAATGATTGTTTGCTGTGAAATACTAAACATCCCAATGATAAGATGTTGATGTTTTCACCTCTTCACAATGTCTTCCACAGCTATAATGGTGTTATTAATCACTGCTCTGACTTCCTCCAGGTGCTTCACAGCCAGAGCAGGTTCGTTGTTTTCAACAGACTTCAACAGCGTCGGGAACAGGGAGGTAACCAGGGTGGAGCTCGTAATAACACACTACAACAAAATAGAATTTATCCACAAGGGTAGTCATTTAATAAAGTAGTAGTTGCATCTGTTGGCATTAATATCAATGTGGTAAAAACATTCACATAAGTTAAAAACGGCTAAAAATAGAATTTTGTGGAATTTGTTTGGATTTCTACGGTGACCGGGACATGTCCCTACCAATATCCAGCGACTGCCAAACTGAAGCATACGGACATAAAAAGGTTGTGCGAAAAGATACACAATCTTCCAGCCTAGGATAAAGTCCTTATGAACATTAACCATAATTTGGGACAAATATAATGTGGATTTTATGGTAAACTATACAAGTGGCACTCTGTGGTGCAGCAGGATTTGGAACAGCATTCTGTATAAAAATAAAAAATAAAAAACACTGAAACAGTGTGTGCGGTTTATCTGCCAATCAGATGCGCATGAAAGTAAAGCTGTGTTCATTACTACAGCAACAGCAGAGTATTCTTTCAGAATCATCCTGGGTCCAATTCGATTAATATTATATATTAATATTACAGAAGATTCAAACGCTCACTGATGCTCCAGAAGGAAAAGCCATGCATTAAGAGCCGGGGCGTGAAAACTTTTTGAATTTGAAGATCAAGGTAAATTTTACTTTAATTTGTCTTCTGGAAAACAAGTAACTTCTGTAGCTTCTGAAGGGCAGTACTAAATGAAAAAAATGATATTTAGACCAAACAAAAATGTACTCCTCTTTATTCTGTTCAAAAGTTTTCACGCCCCGGCTCTTAATGCATGACTTTTCCTTCTGGAGCATCAGTGAGCATTTGAATCTTCTGTAATAGCTGCGTATGAGTTGTCATCAGTTGTCCTCAGTGTGAAAAGATGGATCTCAAAATCATATAGTCATTGTTGGAAAGGGTTCAAATACACAATAATGCTGGAAAACCAAAGAATTTGTGGGAGCTGAAGGATTTTTCTGAAGAACAGCAGATAGTTTAACTGTTCAGGACAAACAATAGACTCATGAACAACTATCACTAAACAAACACAGCAGCTGTGGATCATTCAGCTACAACGCAGTATTAAGAATCAAGGGTGTGTAAACTTTTGAAAGGGGTCATTTTTATAAATCCAACTATAATTTTCTCTTGTGGACTACATGTAAACATCTTTTATGTGAAATGTCTTATTCAGGTCAGTACTAAAACAATAACATGCATTTTGTATGATCCCTCTTATTCTGGTAAAATAATTAACATTTTGCAGATTTTGACTTCAACTGTACAGGTGCATCTCAGTAAATTAGAATGTCGTGGAAAAGTTCATTTATTTCAGTAATTCAACTCAAATTGTGAAACTCGTGTATTAAATAAATTCAATGCACACAGACTGAAGTAGTTTAAGTCTTTGGTTCTTTTAATTGTGATGATTTAGGCTCACATTTAACACAAACCCACCAATTCACTATCTCAACAAATTAGAATACTTCATAAGACCAATAAAAAAAACATTTTTAGTGAATTGTTGGCCTTCTGGAAAGTATGTTAATTTACTGTATATGTACTCAATACTTGGTAGGGGCTCCTTTTGCTTTAATTACTGCCTCAATTCGGCGTGGCATGGAGGTGATCAGTTTGTGGCACTGCTGAGGTGGTATGGAAGCCCAGGTTTCTTTGACAGTGGCCTTCAGCTCATCTGCATTTTTTGGTCTCTTGTTTCTCATTTTCCTCTTGACAATATCCCATTCAGGTCTGGTGAGTTTGCTGGCCAGTCAAGCACACCAACACCATGGTCATTTAACCAACTTTTGGTGCTTTTGGCAGTGTGGGCAGGTGCCAAATCCTGCTGGAAAATGAAATCAGCATCTTTAAAAAGCTGGTCAGCAGAAGGAAGCATGAAGTGCTCCAAAATTTATTGGTAAACGGGTGCAGTGACGTTGGTTTTCAAAAAACACAATGGACCAACACCAGCAGATGACATTGCACCCCAAATCATAACAGACTGTGGAAACTTAACACTGGACTTCATGCAACTAGGGCTATGAGCTTCTCCACCCTTCCTCCAGACTCTAGGACCTTGGTTTCCAAATGAAATACAAAACTTGCTCTCATCTGAAAAGAGGACTTTGGACCACTGGGCAACAGTCCAGTTCTTCTTCTCCTTAGCCCAGGTAAGACGCCTCTGACGTTGTCTGTGGTTCAGGAGTAGCTTAACAAGAGGAATACGACAACTGTAGCCAAATTCCTTGACACGTCTGTGTGTGGTGGCTCTTGATGCCTTGACCCCAGCCTCAGTCCATTCCTTGTGAAGTTCACCTAAATTCTTGAATCGATTTCGCTTGACAATCCTCATAAGGCTGCGGTTCTCTCGGTTGTTTGTGCATCTTTTTCTTCCACACTTTTTCCTTCCACTCAACTTTCTGTTAACATGCTTGGATACAGCACTCTGTGAACAGCCAGCTTCTTTGGCAATGAATGTTTGTGGCTTACCCTCCTTGTGAAGGGTGTCAATGATTGTCTTCTGGACAACTGTCAGATCAGCAGTCTTCCCCATGATTGTGTAGCCTAGTGAACCAAACTGAGAGACCATTTTGAAGGCTCAGGAAACCTTTGCAGGTGTTTTGAGTTGATTAGCTGATTGGCATGTCACCATATTCTAATTTGTTGAGATAGTGAATTGGTGGGTTTTTGTTAAATGTGAGCCTAAATCACCACAATTAAAAGAACCAAAGACTTAAACTACTTCAGTCTGTGTGCATTGAATTTATTTAATACCCGAGTTTCACAATTTGAGTTGAATTACTGAAATAAATGAACTTTTCCATGACATTCTAATTTATTGAGATGCACCTGTATACATGCATTTCTGTGTATTTATATACACACATTATGTAAACAAAAACGTATTTTGGATGTGATTAATCGTTTACATACATACATACATACATAGTGTGGTGTAATGAAAATAAAAATTGTGACATTTGGAACACTAGTTTTGCATCAAAATGCATTTTCTAGATTCTCAGTTTTGTAAGCCTCCCCCACTTGTTAGACCAGAGCTACACTCCTGTCTTACCTTCTGGAGAACCACCACAGAGGATTCAAACAGCAGCTGTGTTTCAAGAGCTCTTTCTCTAATCAGACGCTCCAGCTTTGGGAAACCACCCAGACACAGGTACGACAGATGATAGAGAAGAGCCGTTCGCTCCGCAGCTGGAAGAAGCTCATGGATGAACTCCGGACTCCATGAGGAAATACTGCTGGTGACAATCTCTGAGACACCAGACCAAACATTTAGTGAGGGATAACAACCTCCGGGGTTCAATCAATGGTGAGCAGGTCAGTCATACTGCAAGTAAAATGTTCTTGAGCGCTGGTTTAAATTTGTTTTAGTTAAAACATGTGTATAAATGCATTTAGAAATGTGCCATTCTTGGTTCATCTTAAGGTTTACATCTCTTTAATCATCTTCTATTCAATACAGACTGCATTTGACTGATTTTAATCAGAAATGTATGCTAAACAGTGTCTTTGACGCCTGCATGGCTGTGTCATAGAGTTTAAAACTTTTAAAAATGGCCCCTGAGATCCTGCAATCTTTTCCAGTCTGCTGCATCTCAGTGTTTGAATAATATGTTTTGTGGACTGAATTAAAGGAATAATGTTAAAGCTGCAGTACCAAGTGTGAAAAGGGAGGTCAAAGCATTTCGATTGCCCCTGGTGGCTGGCTGCAGTATAGGTCCTCCAGGTCCACTTTCCTGGAGAGTTTAGCTCCAACCCTAGTCAAACACATCTGAACAAGCTAATCAAGGTCTTCAGGGGGCTGCTTCATAAAACAAGTTTACCAAATAAGCCAGGCTTATTTCAGTTAGTCTGACTTCTTGTCAGTTGATTTGGTTTCCGAAAGCAAATTTACCATAGCTCAAGCTCAGTCACTGTGGCAACTTATGCAGAGAAACTAACCTGGGGTGCGTTTCCCAAAAACAACTACGGTCTCAAGTTCCGCCATTACCAATAGAGTTCAATGGAACTAACGACCATAGTTAGCTAACGATGCTTTTGGGAAACGCACCCCTGGTCCGGAGCAGGCTAACTGTAAGGATAAGCTGAGCTCCTCTAACACTGACCAATAGGAACACACTGACATTACCACTGACTCTCACATAATATTATTTTACTTTATTATCAGTCTAAAAAAAAAGTGAGGTATACAGAAAAAGCAACTTAAAAATATAGGCTACAACCGACTGTATTCAATGTATTGTGCCCAAGATTTAATTACATTTTTAAGATATGAAAACATTTTAACATGGTTTCTACTTGCACATTCAGTTGATCAGCAGTTTCTAGCCATGCAGCCTTTCTCTAGATTTTATGACAGCTGTACCTTTTATGATTACTAGAACATTACTATCTAAAATTACTCTTTAAAGCATTAAAAACACTACATTAAAAGTTAAAAATAGAAAACAGACAGCATTTTAACTGGTAAGAGCAATGCACATGAACTCATTTGAGCTAGTAGTTAGGGCTGTATTAGCCAGCTTACATTTGATTTACAGTAAAAAAAACAAACACTTATATGTAGGTTTAAAATTCTACATGTCACATTTAATGTCCTACAATAAATATGCTTGGTCTGTTTAGCACGCAGCAGCACTCGTTCACTCGCATATAAGCCTCGCTCACTGCTGACAGAAAAATAGATATATTTGCATAACTTTCTAACATTTACAGATGATGTGACATGTCATTTATGCACTGAGAAAATCCCAACGCCTCAAATGCATTAACAGCACAAACAGGCTATATCCGCTGTTTGCCACGGTGAATTGATTTGATCCATGATCAAGATTGAGGGCTGTTTAAAAAAAAATAAGTGAGCACATCAAATTATCTTGACTCAGTGAACCTGGATCAAATTAGTGAGATTGCGTGAAATTAGATAGTCATTTATGGAACCGCTTTAGCCCTGATTGATTTGTTAGGTTATTTCAAGTCAGGTTTTGGACTTCAATCCCTTAGTGTCTTTTATGAAACAGCCCCCAGGATTACTAGAAAGTTACTGGCAGGCGAGTTTGATCAAGGTTGGAGCTAAACTCTGCAGTAAAGTGGACCTCGAGGGCCTTATTACGCTGATGTGTGGTCAAGTGTTAGTTTTCCCAATAAGTGTGGTTTTAGTTAGTTATTTAATGCTATAAAAAAAGGGCTGTGATGCCTTGACTGTAAGCTGTTTTTGACAACTTCGCACCAGGAGGCTTTTTACAGGAGCATTGAGAGGAGATTGAAGCTTTATTTTAACTTTTAATTCCCCATAACTGCGTTGTTTCACACAAAATTAATTGTTGTTCCCCAGTAAGCTGTACTAAACAACCCAACGTATCTGAGGGAGCACTGAAGTATGTGCTGTACATTTAAATGTGCACTTTATAAGCTAATTAGTAAAAATATGTTATTGGCTGACAAGCTTAATGTTAGCCATGTGGGGGGGAAAGCAGGTGATTATTACAAATTGTAACAATACTCATAATTCAGGGAAGGAGGAGGCATGAACCGGTAGAAGTTTAAGCTCTTTATCATTTGCTCCACCAGCAAGCTACTCATGGAGGAATATTGTTTTTGGTAATTGAGTTGGGCTTTGACTAATGGTGCGTCCATGAATACAGGTCATCATTTTATCAGAACGACTGTCACTAACAACGTTTTAGGCCTACATACATACATACTGCAGCCTTAATTTAACATGGTGGACAGAAGTAGTTGTAAACACAACAGGGTTTTTTAACGACACTGTTGTTGTTTCTTACTTACTGTATACATACTTAGGCCGTCAAACTGTTGTATAAAAGCAATATCACATTCACACTCACAGTTGTGCGATATGGCTGATTATATGTGGCAGTCATATACAGTATAATGCAAATATGACACATAAAACAAAGTTATTTGTAAATGTACTACATATGTACTGGCAATGTTCATTGTAAAAGTATTTTCCTGTAATTGGGTAATATTTGTGATGACATGATATATGAAGCTACAGACTGCCTTAAAAAGTGTCTGGAAGTGGAACAATTGTATTTTGCCCATGTCTGGTCTGTGCTAAAATAATTCTATTATCAGTTACTTACCCTTTACATTACATCACATTACCCTAGCGGCTAAAGAACTAGAAGTTTCGGCCATAGCACTTGCTTTCCGCATCGAAGAATAAGGTGGATAAGGAGTTTGAAATGGAAACACTCACCTTTGCTATCAGCCATGTTTTTGCAGTGTACACTGGTGAAGAATCCTATAGAAAGGTCTTTAGAAGCTCGAAAGAAAGACAAAATGTGAGATATAATTAAGAATGCATGGCATCAGACAGTAAAAGATGGACATGGCATCAGACAGTAAAAGATGGACATGGCATCAGACAGTAAAAGATGGACATGGCATCAGACAGTAAAAGATGGACATGGCATCAGACAGTAAAAGATGGACATGGCATCAGACAGTAAAAGATGGGCATGGCATCAGACAGTAAAAGATGGACATGGCATCAGACAGTAAAAGATGGACATGGCATCAGACAGTAAAAGATGGACATGGCATCAGACAGTAAAAGATGGACATGGCATCAGACAGTAAAAGATGGACATGGCATCAGACAGTAAAAGATGGGCATGGCATCAGACAGTAAAAGATGGACATGGCATCAGACAGTAAAAGATGGACATGGCATCAGACAGTAAAAGATGGACATGGCATCAGACAGTAAAAGATGGACATGGCATCAGACAGTAAAAGATGGACATGGCATCAGACAGTAAAAGATGGGCATGGCATCAGACAGTAAAAGATGGACATGGCATCAGACAGTAAAAGATGGACATGGCATCAGACAGTAAAAGATGGACATGGCATCAGACAGTAAAATATGGACATGGCATCAGACAGTAAAAGATGGGCATGCATCAGACAGTAAAAGATGGGCATGGCATCGGACAGTAAAAGATGGACATGGCATCAGACAGTAAAAGATGGGCATGGCATCAGACAGTAAAAGATGGACATGGCATCAGACAGTAAAAGATGGACATGGCATCAGACAGTAAAAGATGGGCATGGCATCGGACAGTAAAAGATGGACATGGCATCGGACAGTAAAAGATGGACATGGCATCGGACAGTAAAAGATGGACATGGCATCAGACAGTAAAAGATGGACATGGCATCAGACAGTAAAAGATGGGCATGGCATCGGACAGTAAAAGATGGACATGGCATCGGACAGTAAAAGATGGACATGGCATCAGACAGTAAAAGATGGACATGTATTATGCTAGTAATTAGACTAACTAGCTAGCTATCTGGCTAACATCTACAAATAAATTACAAAATATAGCCTTTTTGTTGTCTGTTAGACTATTTTAGGCATTTCATATTGCTCATGTTTTTCTTTGTTGTAATAAGTAGGCTACTTGTCACTGTAGGCATAGTTGTGGGTTGCATTTCTCTGTTTGGGGGAGAAGGCTATAACTCATGTCTGGTCTCGTCAATTATTTTAACAGATTCACTCATAAAATACCTACAAGGCGCATTTTATTTTGCAATTTATTTACTACTTATTTATGCTAATACGTATCAGTATTTATGTTATATTATATTATAGTAAAGTTTAGAAAAATCAGCATTTTCTGATTTTTTTAGTGAGGGGTGGAAATCTAAAATCTGGCCTAGGGCACCAACAGAGCCTGGGCCGGCCCTGATCACAGCACATGCAGGGGTCTCTCCCAACCCTACTGCATAATTACAGAATTCTCTGGAAAGGACAAGCACGAACAGGACACATCTTTCTAATTTCTCTTTTCCTGTTCTGAAAGAGAGAGAATTGGTCATACGGCTTTAGAACAACAGGGTGAGTAATTAATGACTTGAGTGAATTGAGTCCACTGACTACCACTAGTGATGAAGGGCATTTATGGTAATTATCTTCCTCTAATATTTTTTATCTTGCGTCTAATGCTCATTCAAGCCCTTTCCACTAAAACTGACAAATAAAAAAAAAAGAAAGAAAAATATCCAGATAACACTGTTATTTTAAGTCTAACAACATTAGAACACAGCAGAAATATACAGCATATACACACATTTGACCACATAACATTAATAATATATATTGATCAGCTTACTGAAAATAAAAGGTCTATGTGTGTATAGGTACATCTCAGAAAACAGACAGCATATTTTGTGACTGAATAGTAGATTTGATATATATTAAAACATCTGTACTGTATCCTGCTGTAATACATGTATTATCTCATGTTTAAGATGTCATATAAAGTCAAATCCAATCATGAACTAAAAGTTGGATACTCACATATTTTGTGTCGAGTTGCTCTCTCCAACTCGTCTGCACTTCGGCCAGATATATAGCCAACAGCATGACACACAGTTTAAATCACGTGACTCTCAGGTATTTCACTGGGAATTGGTTTCCAGGTGTTGCTCAAAAAAAAAAAAAAAATCACGTGATTTGATTGCAAGAAAATAACTCAAAACAGACCCATTACACCTACAAACAATTTATACATGGCCTTTATTATATTAACTATCTTCATAGTTAATGAGACATATATAATATTAGCCTGTTTATATTGAAAATTGTAATCTTTTCTTTCTTTCTATCTCTTCTTCTTAAGATCGTTCTTAGGACAAAACTTCTTAAGTAAGAATTATAACCTTCAACAAGATCTTTACTGAGTTATTTCAATATAATTGTTAGAATTGAGCATTGCATGGGTAACACTGGCTATGTATAATACTTAGAGTGGTCTTTAATGAGCCAAAAAAAGCTCACGTTACCCCTCTCTTCATCAGGTTACACTGGCTACCAATAGCCGCTCGCATCAAATTCAAGGTACTGATGTTTGCCTACAAGACCACAACTGGCACTGCACCAATATACCTAAACTCGCTGGTTCAAACTTATGCGCCCTCCAGAAGCTTGCGTTCTGCAAGTGAACGACGCCTTGTGGTGCCATCCCAAAGAGGTACCAAATCACTCTCACGGACCTTTTCCTGGACTGTGTCCAGCTGGTGGAATGACCTCCCGATCTCAATTCGAACAGCTGAGTCTTTAGCCATTTTCAAAAAACATCTAAAGACACATCTTTTTCACCAGCACCTGACTAACTAATACTAACTTACCTATTCTATTTTAAAAAAAAAAAACATCCTAGCTACGTGTACTGTGCTAGACTAACTGAGACTTGTCATGACACTTGTATACTGTTGCTCTCTCGATGGTCTGATTGCTTCTATTGTTCTCCTCATTTGTACGTCGCTTTGGATAAAAGCGTCTGCTAAATGATTAAATGTAAATGTAAATGTAATACTTGTGTGTTACTCTGAATAAGGATTACGCTAAAAAGCGATTTCTTAACTTCTTACAATAAAGGCTTTTTAATTAATAAGCGTGTATGGTTATCTTTGAGAGCAGCTTATATTCCACCTGGGAATCACTCTTTACCGTTGCACATTGTTTAAATACATATAATACATGCATATGACTCAAATAGGGAGCTGATTTGTAATTTTAGCCTATAATTACGACCTAAGTTTCGGCAGCATTCAGCACCTATAAGAGCATCCATGCACACAGTTCACTATAGAAAGAGCACGCAAGAAAGAGGAAGAACAAATGAATGCAACTTTTTACTTCTTTTTCTGTGAATCTGTCATTTTCTTCTGCTTAAGAATGTGCATTGTGAAGAGATGTCCAACTGAAATTTAGGGAAGAGTTATAATTATATATTTTTAATGACGTTCTTTCAACTTAGGTAACAGAAGCACATTAATGCCAGTCCTTATATTTGAAGTTAATTTACTGATTTTCTGAATTCAGCTGAAAAAGCTGATTTTCCTAGTAAGGGTTACTCACTCATTCAATGCAATTTTGCAAAGGAGTTCTGGATCTTGGCTTTTTTCTCTGCTTATATCAAACTTCTCAGTTTTTTAATTCGGAGTGTGTATCAAACAAACTGTCAATTATTATATTCAATCTAGCAAACCAAATAATGGTAAAACCGGTCAATATTTAGCTTTTCTGTTGAAAACCAAAATTAAAATTAGAACCACACACAAAATGCTGCGCGAGAAAGTTAAATATTGACTCCTTTTCAGGTTTTTGTTAATGAATTTGTGCCCCTTTAATAAACATTTTCAAACTGCACAAATTTATATTGAAAAAATGTCATTTTACAGGTTTTCTTTGGCCAAATTTGAAGTAATGCTTGTCCCGCACGTTCGATTGAGAAGAGCCGTATCTGGAACTATGCGTAATACATGACTTAAAATATGATTTTAAAATAGACACTGCAGAATCTTGTCCGATCAAAAATGTCCAAGAGAAATGCGGTCACTATGCTAAAAGGGAAGGGTAACTTATTGCTTTCAACGATCAAGCATTTAATACCAAACCTTCACTGAGGCGAACTTTTATTTCATATAAAACATATAGCCTATGCTATGTTATGTTATGAACAGTGTTGGGTAGTAACTAATTACTAGTAATTTAGTTACTGTAATAATATTACTTTTTGCAGTAACTAGTAGTGTAACTAATTACTAATAAGATTTCAGTAATAATATTACAGTTATCATCCATAAAACAGCTTAGTTACTTTTGATGCCTCGACCCGCTGATTTAAAATCAAACAATCAAATAATTCCTAGATTTATGTTCATAATTTGCATGTGATGTCCCCAGTGCAGCAGGCGAGCTTGGAATATAGAAAAGCTTACATTCAGCAGATAGAAATATTGCATTATATTGATATTGTCAGGAAAAAAGATGATCTGAACACTTGTGTAAGTTGTGGCTTTACTTTACTCTGCATTACATCCCTCTGATCAGCATCTGCTACATTATATTACTATAATTGAATATTTTTGGAAAATTAAACAGTTTCCTACAAACTTGTGATTTCATAAAATACATAATGAAATATAATCATATATGGGAAACAGAGAAATTACAATTAGCTTCAAGCTACACATGACAATTAATGAGATTAATACAACACTTCTGCTTGAATGTCTCTGTTAATCACTATTGAGTGTTTGTAATAACTAATAATGTGGATTTTGGTCAAATGATGAGGCAGAAATATGTTTTTAGTAACATTTATGTAGAAGATACACTGTTACAACTTCTGTGCGGCGTGAAGAAACAATGTAACTAATTACTGCTGCCAGAAAGTAATAAGTAAAGTAACAATATTACTTTTGAAAGGAGTAACTAGTAATGAGTAATATATTACATTCTTTGAGTAACTAGCCCAACACTGGTTATGAAATGATATATGTTTGTGTGTTGAGGATTTTGGTTTCCATTGACTGTTGTCACATAATTTTGTTCTTGTTTTGTTCAACTGACATCATCTTGAAACAGTCTCTTTAAAACTCCAGATGGTCCAAAACACAGCAGCTAGAGTTGTTTCTAGAACCAGAAGTATGAGCACATTAGCCCGGTTCTGTCAGAACTGCACTGGCTCCCTACTAAACATCGTATACATTTTAAGATCTTGCTAATTACCTATAAAGGGGTAATTAGCAATTGAATTCTACAATTCTACAGAATTGTAGAATTCTGCTATAATAACCTCTACAAATACAACTAAATATATACACTATAAACGCTTTAAAAGAATTGTGAAAGATGTTTTCTCTGTTTTGGAGGGATGATCATTTTTAAATCATACCATATTTATTGCATCAAAATTTGTTAAAACTTTACTATAGTTAGGGATGGATAATTTTATCAGCTGTTTATTATTCATGCAACAATACATATTACTGTTACAGTTTTTATTAATAACCATTGCTATATAGATGATAAGTTTAACATCTAATTTAAATGAACTAATTTAACTACTGAATGACATAGCAAAGACTTATGGCTAGTGTTTGCATATTTCATTTAATTCAGGAACCTACTTGTTCTACAGATCTGTGTACTAGTGTCAAATGCTACTGTTTTGACAGCGTTGATAACGTTCCTGACCGAATGTGCCATAACCTGTCCATGGGCTTTTTTGATTACTGTCAGTTTACTGTATATACTGTATATATAAACGAAGCCTACTAAGAAGGACAAAAACACATCAACATTATGAAAACTTTACCAAAAATTAAAATGGAAAATATATAAACAAAACAAACCTTAATAAAATATAAAGTATAATAATATTAAAATAACACTGTTGCGTTGTGGGATACAGTATCTAACAGATGTAACAGGTCAATGTATATTAAATGCATAAGAACCTTCACTGTGTGGCCAGTGTATGATACATAATGTATATACTACAGTAAATACTACAGTACATACTACAGTACATACTACAGTAAATACTACAGTACATACTACAGTACATACTACAGCAACACGTCTGATGCCATTTGGCTTCTCTCTGCACAAAAAACACACAGACGACAGGTTTGGCAGATATAGATATGCATTTATAGGTTTGTTTGTTTTTTTATACCAGATAAATAAAAAGATAACAATACAATCTGGTCACTATTATATGTGGAGTCCGTATGATAATAATGACCAAATTAAAACATGATTGTCACTCAGTGTGCTTCACAAACATCGGTCAATGAATAAATTATCTGGTGAACTTCATCTATTTACAGTATAAACAAAAGAAATGATCACGAACACAAGCTTTGGATCTTGGGACGGGACGCTTCAGCAGTTTTTCCATCGTTCCACACAAACACAACCACAGAGAGGGCAGAAACACGCGTTAATATGATCGTACATGCCAGACCGCCTGGAGTTCATAAAAACAATGATAAAATCATTCCACACAAACATGAAGACACTCGTCCCACGAGGAGACGAAGAAACAGAAGACACGAGCGGATGGAGATAATCGTGAGGAGAGTACATCGGTTCGGTTCGTGTGTTTCTGCTCCAGTTTCAGTCGTCGTGTGTTTCAGTGTCCAGAGAAGGTGAGGATGAAGAACAGCTTCCGCTCACTTTACCCAGAATTCAAGTATTCCAGTGCCACTTCATAGCAGAACTTATACTGATCCTGCAGGAGATACACACACACACAGACACACACAACCACACACACGCACAACCACACACACAACCACGCACACACACACACACACACACACACGCAACCACACACACACACACACACACACACACACAAACACACACACGCAACCACACACAACCACACACACACACACGCACACACACCAGCAGAGGTCAGTGTAACAGTCTGTGAACACAACATTTAACTGTTTAACCTTCATAATGCATTCAAAATCTATACGCTATTTTCTCATTCTGGACCAGAAGAATTGTTATTTTATAAAACAGTCATAACTTAAATATTTTTCCAACTAAAACCATATCTGATCAGCAAATTCTCATTAATGAGTGAATGTGATTTTTTCTTTATTTTTATGTTTTTAATGTTACCACATTATTACTTGCATTTAACCCTCTTTTATTCTTTAAAAGATTGAGAAACTGTTTGAAATTGAAAAAAATACACATCTAACCTAACAAAAAAGATGATGTAAAATATACATATATTTTTCTCAATACTGATGTGAAATTTCATTTGAATATATCACTGTATGAAATTTATAAGAACATATAATCTGAGAATTACCAGAATCAACCCCACCGGAATAAATTCAATTGAATTAAACTGATTTGCATATATAACTCATGATTGCTCAAAAAGTCCAAATTTATAAAACCTACATAATAAAATAAAAGATTTATTTGAGGGTCTTAAAACATTTGTAAAGCTTGTTCTCTTCCTAAAATATGCATTGTTTAGTAATGTTTATGTATCTCTTCCAGCTCAGAACAGACCGAATGCATTATGAAGGTTAAGTTGTTAAATACATGATAATACACTTTATTATTTTACACTTACTGTACACCTACACTTTTTACACCTACACTTACTTTTTATTACATTTTTTGTTTTTAAATAAAAATAATAATAATAATAATAAAATCCAAAATAAATAAAAATAAAATAGAAATACAATATTCTTGTATAACAATTTCTTTAAAATAAAAAACTGCATTTTTATTTTATTTATTACTTGACTAATTACATTTTAAATGTCAGATTACATTTTTAAAGTTTTATGTATTCCTTTGATTACCACGGTTTATGGTGAAGATATGTGATCATTTTGATGATTTAATAAATTATCAAATTGTAAAAGTTTTATGAAATCAACTGATTAGACATGATTTTTGATGATTAAAACCTAATTAAACCATTAGAACTGAATATAGAAAAATTAAAACAGAATTTGCATCCTACAAATATCTGAATGCTGGTTTTCAACAGCAAAAAAATGATTGCACATTTTCTTTAAAATAATAATAAAATAATAAAAATTATTTTGCATAGGATTCCTGCCATGACAACTACACTGACATCACATGATTGAACATATGATGACCCTGGAGCACAAAACCAGTCATAAGTCACTGGAGTATATTTGTAGCAATAGACAACAATACATTGTATGGGTCAAAATTATCAATTTTTCTTTTATGTCAAAAATCATTAGGATATTAAGATCATGTTCCATGAAGATATTTAGTAAATTTCCTACCGTAAATATATCAAAACATAATTTTTGATTAGTAATATGCATTGCTAAGAACTTCATTTGAACAACTTTAAAGATGATTTTCTCAATATTTTGATTTTTTTGCACCCTCAGATTCCAGATTTACAAATATTGTCCTATCATAACAAACCATACATCAATGGAAAGATTATTTATTCAGCTTTCAGATAATGATAAATCTCAATTTCAAAAAATTGACACTTAAGACTGGTTTTGTGCTCCAGGGTCACATATGTGCATTATTATGATTAATGTTCTCATTAAGCAGTGATCAGATGTCAATGTTAGACTCATTTCCTCTTTGGTGTGCAGCAGTAAATCCTCAGTACATGTGTTTCTGACGCTCACCAGCAGATCCACCATGTTGGGTTTGTTGTTTCTCAGTGTTTTGACGGCGTGAAAGACGTCCACCGAGTGCTGGTGACGCAACATCTCACACACGATACTGATGGCACAGAACGTGCCGCTGCGCCCGCCGCCGTTACTGAAACACACACGATCATCATCATCACATCACAATAAAACACCTCACACACGATACTGCTCCCGTCGCAGTTACTGAAACACACACACATATAGGACTAGGGATGCATGATATTATCGGACTGATATCGGAATCGGCCGATAATGGCTTTACATGTAAATATCGGCATCGGCCCGATATGAAAAATGATGCCGATATGTCTTGCCGATAAGAGGAATACGTTAACTCACATGTGCTCAGGGTGTGATTAGATCAGCAGTGTGTGGCTCATTCTTGAAGCTAAGCCTGAATGATGATTATATTGAGTGTTATGAATCCTGTATTTAATCTGTGAAGCACTACAGAATGTGTTCGGTGTGTGATAGAGTCAACAGTAATAGCCTCCCCCGGGTCCTAATGACCACTCGGTGAGGAGTTTAATCTGTAGGGGGCGCTGTTGGCCTACTTCTAATTAAATTAAAGGTAAAATAGACTGCACAAATAACATTTAAACTGTGTTTCTGATTAAATAAACAGTAATTGATGTCATAAAATAATGAGTATGTTTTGATTTAAAGGTCAGAAGCTATAGCTTACATGGAAAAAAATCCAAAACATGACACTTGTACATTAAATAATTTTATATATACTGATTTATTCATTAATGTGTAATATGTTTAATTTTTTTTAAACAAATCATAAGAATTTTTACAACTCTCTTGCTTTAGACCATCAACACATGTTAAATCTTAAAATAAAATGTTAAGGTTAACACTGCATCTTTCTGGGGATAAAATGCAGCGATAGTTTATTTATAGTTATTTTCAAAGCTTCAATGTACTGTCAAAAAACCTTGTTCTCGTTTAAAAATAAGTTATTGTTAAAAACTAACCAAAATTAAAAACATTTAGCTTATAATGTCTGCAGAGGAGAGACTTGGTGTTGTTTCCAAACAAAAGGGAATATATCGGTATCGGGCAAAATGAGTTGAAAAATATCGGCATATCGGCAGAAATCCAATATCGTGCATCCCTATATCGGACATCATATATGATTATCAGCGACTTCAAGACATTACAATAAAACATTTCAGTCTCATGACTGTTTTTTCTGATGTTGCTGAAATTGCTTCTAAATCAGGGTGATTATCTTTAACTAAAACCATTAAAAACACTGTTTGTTACATGAAATGGGTCAGATACCCCAACAAACTTATTTCAGCTAGTTGTTAAAGCAACAATTTTCATTTATTTTCAAGTACTAAAATAACTTAATCTGATAGAAAATATTCAAAAACTATAAAACTTTAGACATGTTTTAAAAAATGACAAAAACAACAATGACTAAAACGTTGAAATTACAAGGAAAATTTAAAATAAAAACTTGTTCAAAATATTAATAAACTATAACAGTATATCAATGATATTAAGATAACACTACACTAAATATGTTTTTATTATGGATTCAGTTTTTTTTAATGCATCAGTTCTTTCTTTAAAATGCATTAAAATGGTTTTATTGATGTCACAGCTCTGTTGGTTTTCTGATCAATTTCATAAAACAATGATGTCAAATGACTTTAAACGTCTCATATTTGATTTATGTTTACAGTAACATACTGTACTTCTCCATCACGTCAAGTCACATTAATTTCTACAGCGCTTTATACAATACAGATTGATTCAAAGCAGCTTCAATGTAATAAACAGGACAAAAAGTGTGTATAGATGTTGTAAAATTAATTTACAATTTCAGCAGTAAAACAGCTCCACAGAAGACAATAGTCATTTTTCAGATCAGTTCAGTTTAAGTTGTGTTCGTAACTGTTAAATAGATGATATTGCTGAATATTAATTATCCATAATTCACTGGTTAACTAGATTGATGTATGTTTGTGAGTGTATTTACAAGCAGCTGCTTTTGTTCTGATGGTCAGAAATCACAAAACTGAATGAAACAGTCATAATCTGAAATGTATTACTGCGGTTAAACACACTAAATTAATCTCTGGTTGACTTTGGCTATATTGCCAAAAGTATTGGCACCCGCTTCTAATGAACAGGTTTGACTACTTTAGTAATTTCCATATGTTTCTACTTTTAAAAGAACAGTTTGGACCCTTTTCTATTCTAACATGACAATGCATCTGTACATAAGGTTAAAAAATAAATGATTGAACTCATCACCAAACACCAATGACTTGTACATATAGGTTCAGTCATTTTAGACACTTACAAAACTGTTGTAACAGATGGAAATACAATTTTTTTTTAAATACATGAATTATGTTCCCATCGTTGTTGCCACAGATTTGGAAGTGCATTTTTCTGTTCTAAAGAAGAGGGTGCCAATACTTTTGTCTATATAGTGTATGTACAAGTCATCGGTGTTTGGTGATGAGTTTTTGTCTCAAGGTCTGCATTTACAGTCACACCAGAGGTGTTAAACTGGGATTAGGACTTGGTTTTATGCAGACCAGTCAAGTTCTTCCACACTGACTCAATCAATCATTTTCTTTTTGAACCTTGTCTTATACACAGAGACATTGTCATGTTAGAATAGAAAAGAGTCCAAACTGTTGCTATAATATTAGAAGCACACAATTTCCTACAATATCATTATATGCTTTAACATTAAGATTTGTACTCATAGAAATTACTAAAGTAGTCAAACCTGTTCATTAGAAGGGGTGCCAATACTTTTGGCAATATAGTGTATTGTATAGAATTGACTATATTTATGTTGATTAGCAGTGGGTTTGTTGGTGTTGAATCTGGTGTGTGAGCAGTAGGTGGCGCTATTCTCCCGCTCATGAACTGCAGCTCATTATTCAGCACAATCACTCGCTCATGAACTCATGAAGAGTGTGTGTGAATGTTTATTTCAGGATAAACACGACTGGGTGGGACAGATGTGTTTCCTGAGAGTCAGATCAGAATCTCTCTGGGACTCTAACGACAATCACGTGACTCGTCACAGACTCGTTTGTTTCTCAGCCGATTGACCGCCCAGACCGAGAGACTAGCTTTACTAGTCCAGTGTGTGAGATATCATGGGTATATACAGTTCTGGACGATCAAAAAGACTTTTCACCGATCAAACTGTAACACTTACTACATATTTGATCAGATGTTCAAAGCAATATTATCCAGCTCAGTTCAGTTGAAGTGTTTTTTCTGGATGAGAGCTGAACTGATCTGAATAATGACTCTATTGTCTTCTGTAGAGCTGCTTTACAGCTCAATCTGAATTAGTTCCATTCATTTTCTAACATTAACACTGTTAATTGCACTCGTATTTCACATCATATCTCGCATGATACAGCAATCTAAAAACGTGCCGCTTGACTTAAAACATAAAAAAAAAAAAAAAGCATCTCAAGATCTCGAAGATATTTTTTCATTTCACAGCCATACATCTTGTTTTTAAACCCAAAAACACATTCTTTGTGAATTTAGTCACAGAGTAAATCACATGCATAACACTGTAAAATACTATTTACACAATTTCCTTGAATATATTTGAAAACTTGATGAGACAAATATCAGCTAATCTAATCAGAGATAACTGGGTTATTACTAAAACTACAACTATAGCCAATAAAAACATCTACAATAAAATAAATGTTCACTGAAATAAAAATAAAAAAACCTAGTCTTTCACTCAGAGATGGCAGAGTTATTACTAAAACTAAAACCATTCAAATATTTTAAACTAAATCAATGTGAATAATAATAAAAATAAAATAAATGATAATTTTTATTATTAAAATGATAATAATAAAAATAAAATAAATGATAATTTTTATTATTAAAATGATAATAATAACAAAAAATATAAAAAATGTAAACTTATATTATTTTAGCAGGTGTCCAAGGAAACATTTCTTATTTTCATTTAGCGTACCTTGATACTAATATAACTTAAAAAATAAAACTGAAATAAAATTAATAAAAACTACATAAACATTGCAAAAAAAATAAAATCCTAGATAAAAACAAATCCTAAATATTAATATATAAATATAAAAAAAAAAAATAATAATAAAAAAAAAAAAAAAAAAAAATATATATATATATATATATATATATATATATACACACGCATATATATAAAAAAATTGTAAATATTAATAAAATATAATTCTAAATATAAAAAAAAAAAAAAATCATAAAAATATAATTCTAAATATTACAAACAAAATGTAAATGTTAATAATCTAATTCTAAATATTAATTCTAAATATGCTAAATAAATATTGCATTAGTATTAATAAAAATAACATAAATATTCTAAGTATGATATATATGACTGAATGTGAGAGCGGTGACTCACAGGCAGTGCACGACGGTGCGTCCCTCTCCTCCGTCGTACTCCTCCTGCCATTTGTCCACCTGTCGGATGAGTTTGAGGAAGGAGCGTTTGGAGACGGGAGTGTCGCGGTACATCGGCCAGCCCAGAAACTGGAACTGCTGCACCATCCGATACCCGTCCTGCGGCTGAGACACAAAACACACGTCCATGACGCTCAAACAGCTGAGTCTCGTGTAAGTGTGCAATGCTAGCGAGCGTTTACTCACCCGCGCCGCGTTATAGATGCGGAAGATCCTGCTGATGATGTCCTCCTCCAGATCCGCAGACACAAACTCCACCTGGATGGGTCCGTGCCGGTGGACGCCGTTCTCTGGCCAGTACTGCGGACACAGCTGGACACAAAACACACCAATCACACACATCAACATCATACACATGTCAATTCAGTGGCCAGGTTCCATGGCTGATCAGTTTCACCAGGTCAGGTTTTTATAGAACAGCATGGTACCAGCTAGACCAGCAATTGACCAGGGTAAACTAGCCTAGACCAGCAATTGACCAGGCTAAACCAGCGTAGACCAGCAATTAACTAGGGTAAACCAGCCTAGACCAGCAATTATCCAGTATTACCCAGTCAAGACCAGCAACTGACTAGTATAAACCAGCCTAGACCAGCAACTGACTAGTATAAACCAGCCTAGACCAGCGACTGACCAGTACAAACCCATCTAGACCAGCGACTGACCAGTACAAACCCATCTAGACCAGCGACTGACCAGTGTAAACCAGCCTAGACCAGCAACTGACCAGTACAAACCAGCCTAGACCAGCAACTGACCAGTACAAACCAGCCTAGACCAGCGACTGACCAGTGTAAACCAGCCTAGACCAGCGACTGACCAGTACAAACCAGTCTAGACCAGCGACTGACCAGTACAAACCCATCTAGACCAGCGACTGACCAGTACAAACCCATCTAGACCAGCGACTGACCAGTGTAAACCAGCCTAGACCAGCAACTGACCAGTACAAACCAGCCTAGACCAGCAACTGACCAGTACAAACCAGCCTAGACCAGCAACTGACCAGTGTAAACCAGCCTAGACCAGCAACTGACCAGTGTAAACCAGTCTAGACCAGCGACTGACCAGTACAAACCAGTCTAGACCAGCAACTGACCAGTACAAACCAGCCTATAAATAACAAACTTAGTATTGTCATAATCTTTCATCTGAAAATACTTTTTTCATCACAGGTTATTATATAAATTTCACTAACAGCCAAATAGCAATTTACACATTGCTTGATCAAACTCAAAAATATAAATAAATAACCTGCCAAATAAATAACATTAATTAAACCATAAAAATAAACAATAAAAATAAAATAAATAAAATACAAACAAGTAAAATAAAACACTTATTAATAATGAAATCATAAAATTGTGTGTGTGTGTGTGTGTGTGTGTGAGTGTGTGTGTCGGGGAAAGCCGATTAGTCACCAGAAGAGAAGGACGGCAGCTCGCGTAAGTGGTGTAATATTTTTTCGCAGTTCTGTTGTTTAAATTATTTATTTGCTGCTAGGAAGGAATACTTCGTTTCCTACCTATTTCTATTGTGCATTTTCGTTGAGGTTTCTATTTTTGATTGCACTTGCTGGCAATTTGAATAATTTGCACCTCAGCTAAGAACGAGCGTGTGTGATTGTGCGAAGTGTTTAGGTTTGTATACAGCAATTAGCAGTCGTTTCAGGTTATTGGCTGGGCTGAGCAGAAGCAGGCCTCAGCTGTTTTCACTGTAGTCTCCTCGACCGTATTTATTTGATGTCAGAGCGCTGACGCGGAAGCGTCTGCGGAAGCGTTCAGCCATCGTGCTCAGCCTCCTCGTGTGAAGACCAAAGAGGGTAAAGACAGACGACTTTTTCCTGCGCGACTTTAACCGAGCAACGACACCGGGCACACACTTAAGTATCATTTCTATCTTCCCTCACGCACTCTCCTTCCCTATCCTCTATCATGTGTTTCGAAACCATTCCGGTTCTCTCTCAACCACGCTCAAAAAACACACGCAGACGGCAACGCAATCCTGCCAACCTTCGCCCGATCGCTACATCTTCTACTACACCTCTTTCTTTCTCTGTGGGTCTTTGGAATTGCCAGTCAGCTGTCAACAAAGCTGACTTCATTTCTGCTTTTTCCTTACAATCCACTCTCAGCATCTTGGGCTTGACTGAGACCTGGATTCGTCCAGAAGACTCCGCTACCCCGGCTGCTCTCTCTCAGAATTTCTCTTTCTCTCACACCCCAAGGCAAGTTGGCCGGGGTGGGGGCACTGGTCTGCTCATTTCAAACAATTGGAAATACTCAACCCACTCTCCCCTAGGCAATCACAACTCATTTGAATCCCATGCGATTACTGTAACGGCTCCTACAAAACTCCAGATAGTAATAATCTACCGTCCCCCTGGCCAAATCCTACCCACCTTCCTAGAGGAGCTGGACAGCCTGCTGTCCTCGTTCATGGAGGATGGCACTCCACTCCTAGTCTTTGGCGATTTCAACATTCACCTAGACAGGCCTTATGCTACAGACTTCCATTCACTCCTAGCTTCATTTGATCTCAAACGCCTTACCACTACTAGCACGCACAAATCAGGCAACCAACTTGATTTAATTTACACACGCAACTGTACTACAGATAACATTCTGGTACAACCACTACATACCTCTGACCATTTCTTCATTACATTTACCTTACATTTTACGACCCTGGTTCCACCAGCTCCATTACCGGTAACTTTCAGACGTAACCTACGCTCCCTTTCCCCCACCCTTCTTTCCTCTGTAGTATCCTCCTCTCTTCCCTCACCTACCCATTTCACATCTCTGGATGTGAATGCAGCAACTGACACTTTATGCTCTACCTTAACCTCTTGTCTGGACGACATTTGTCCCCTCTCCTCCAGGCCAGCACGGGCTGCCCCTTCTAACCCCTGGTTATCCGATGTTCTTCGTGAACATCGGACCAAACTCAGAGCGGCAGAGAGAAAATGGCGCAAATCAAACGATCCATCGGACCTCACAAGGTATCAGTCTTTGCTTTCGTCTTTCTCTACTGAAGTCCACACTGCCAAATCCTCACACTTCCACAACAAGATCAACAGCGCTCCAGACATGCGTGATCTCTTCAGAACATTTAATTCTCTCCTCTGTCCCCCTCCACCACCGCCCACCACTTCTATAACAGCTGACGACTTTGCCACTTTTTTCACAGACAAAACTAGAAAAATCGGTAACCAGTTCTCAACTCCACACACACAGGACCTCCAACCAACCACATCCACTGCTCAAACTCCCATCTTCTCCTTCTGTCCCCTCACCGAGGCGGAAGTATCCAAACTTCTCCTCTCCAGCCATCCTACAACATGTCCTCTTGACCCAATCCCCTCTCACCTTCTCCAAGCAATCTCTCCCACACTCTTACCGGCACTCACACACATTATCAAC